>JBAIAA010001575.1:0-31502 GCA_037893245.1 Crossaster papposus
AGGTGTGAAACTGAAAATCGGTTTCTTACTTGTGTGAAAAGATATGAAAGTTGTGGGGAAATGTGTAAAATCTGTTTGAAAATAAAAAGTGTAAAATCGAAGGACTTGTGTGAAAAGGTATGAAAATTGATTTCTCACTTGTGTGAAAGAGTGTGCAAATTATATTAAAAATTGTGTGAAAACGTTTTTCACACTTTTTCACACTTTGTAATGAAAATTAATTTACTCGAAAGTGAAAAAGAGAATTTTCCATTCTAAGGTTAACTTTCAATTGCACTGTACTGTACAGGTACGTGCAACATGCGAACAGATAACTATCATTAGAACCGAGACTCTTCTCAAGGCCAAAATAATACAAACATGCCTGTAAATAAACATTTTGCTTAAAAAAAAAAGGAATTTTTTTTTTTTTAAAGCGAAAGTAGTTTTCTTTCCAAAACTTGGCAAAATAATTTCGTACGACGATTGGTCACAAAACCCAACTGTTTCCTCCTTTCGAATTCAGATTTGTTTAAACACCTCTGAGACACGCAAACGCCTAGATGCGAGATGTGTTTCACTATCAAGAAGCAATGCGCCAACATATGCAAGGACGACAAATTAAGCGGTGTTCATTTCTAGACATGCACGGAGTTGAATTTCTACTTTGGCAAAAGTGTTGTGAAACAGACAAGAACAGTTCAGCATACAGGTATGTAGATTCTAAATGTTAACCCTCAACCCCACGCCCAAAAAAAAAAATCACTGGGAACCTTCCCAATCCTTACAAAATCTTACACCATATGGTAAACTCTGCACTCAAACTGTTGGACCGACTCTGGTGGTTTGCCTGACAGTATTTGACAGACAATAAGTTTAAAGATGCAGTACGGATTTCAATGGGCTAAAGTTTTGCCAGGGTTAATCAACTTTTTAACAAACCTATTAGTGATTCTGTGTCATTGTTGTCTATCAAAAGAAAACAAACAATGTTGTTGGGTTTATGATTTTGGAATATACAATATTTGCTTTCCTGTAATTTTTTGCTGTTGTAATGTGTGACCCACCACGCCAAAACCAGGCGGAAGTCGGCAAATGCCATTTCGAGATACGGCATTGTACACACAAAATGTGTTGCCGGTTGATTTTTGTTTTTTTCATAAATCGCTACATGTAGTTAAAACTCTAATTTATAGGCTGTTCATGTTTAAACCTTTTAAAAAAAAAACGAAAGTGATAATATCGGCCTTCTCCTGATTTTTGCTCAATAATGTATGATAATGATGAACGACTTTAGTGCTGTTTTCTCAAAAGCTTCCCTTGACACTTCCTAACTTCAACAAGACGTAACTTTAAAAGTATATTACCTATTTGAGTCCACTATAGCTTATTTTAAAGCTTAAAACGCTAGCAATCCAATGGTATAAAAATATGAAAAATTTCGACTTCAGCCTGGTTTTCGGGTGGTGGGTCACATATTGTATACAGGAAATATTGTTACACTGACTTGTTTGGTGGTGTTCATTGATTTGGAGAAGGCATTCGATACCATCCACTAACAAATTACTGAGAGCCTATAGAGTTTCAGAAAAGCTTGTGGCTGCTTACATACTCACATAGGAATCACATACCAGCATACGATAGCCCACGTCGCCTCACCTGATGGAGTCACCAAAAGTTTCACCATTCAAGCAAGGGGTCATCAAAAGAGACACATTGGCCCCCTTCTCATCATAGTCCTTGACGAGGGCTCTGGAAGACAACCGGGAGCGTTTTGGATTCACAATAGAACTTAGGAGAAGCAGGAGAATAGACCCGCAAACAATGACAGACCTAGCCCTTGCGGACGATACTTTTATAGTCAACAACCTGAAAGATGCCGAGAAGAAAACACCTCGTAGAAGCTGCTGCACAAAAGGTTGGACTAGGAATGAATGCCAAGAAGACCAAGGCCTTGGCTTTCAAGGAAAGCCCCATCAGCAATTAACACTCTGGACGGAAGTGATCTGGAAATTGTCCAGGACTTCAAATATTTTGGAGCCTGGATAAACCAGCAGTGAGACGGATTTTAACATCAGAAAGGCACAGGCATGGAAAGCCTGTAATGGAATGGACAAAATCTGGTAGAGCAAATCGTCGAGAGACGTAAAGATCAAGCTAGCACCGTGGAACCAATTCTAACTTGGACACAAACATCAAAGCTGAAAAAAAACCAGATGGTTGCTACACTCGCCTACAAAAAAAAGCACTCGATGTTCCATGGCAAGCACATACCACCATTACAGACTTGTATGGGAAACTTGGGCCAATTTCTGATCGTGAATCGTGAATGATTGTTTTTGTTTTCAGGATGCCTAGAATTATTATTTACTTTCATACAAGTAAGATATTTCTTAATAATTTGGTAGTAATTTTGTTTCGATATCTGCAAATGGTGTATACTACCTTTAGGTAATTTTGTTGTGACCACACACTTTGGCAGGTTCCCTGGGGAATATCCACAGATGTGTCTTAATGCAACATTGGAAGATTAATAAATGTAATCTTTGAAAATCCATAAAAAGTCAACCGCAAAAACTTGACGTTTGTGGGAATTGATAGAATAATACAGAATCTTTACTTTATCTTATTCCTCAAGTTCCTCATAATTTGAAAGTGGAAAATGATGTAAACTTACTTTCAATGTTGTTCAAGGCTAGGTGGTACTTTATAAAAAAAATACCGGTGACATCATAAAACATTATGGCGCCCTCTAGCAGGTTAAAAAGTGTTTAAAATGAATAATTAGTTAATTTGTGTGCCAAAGTTTGCTGAAATCACTTTATAATTGATATAATACGAACAAGTTGAGGGAAGAAATATTGATGACATCACCCGCCTGGAAGTTACAATAAAAAAACCTTTAAACAGTCCGATCGTCACATACATGTAACTTGTTGGGGTGGCTCACAAAACAGCAAAATAAGGCAATGAACATTTTCAACTCATGCCAAATTCTGTCTCATTTTGCCAGAACCCCTCACAATTATGTCTCTGTCTCTCTCTCTTTGTGTGTTATTTTTCAGCTTACTATGACCTTCTAAGTAGCCCATCAAGAAACACCATGGCGTTCCACTATCTCCTCAACATTACCATGACATCTCAGGTTGTTAGTGTAGTTCTTCTTGTCAGTGTCAGTATCATTGGCAGAGTAGACGCGTCCCAAGATGTCAGTTGTAATGTCACCTGCGAGTACACGGCGTGGGCTCTGGATGCAAACTGCAGGGATCGTGGCCTGACCGAAGTTCCCCCCGAATGCAGCCAATCAGAGACGGTTGACCTACGCAACAACGAACTTACGTCCCTCAAAACCAGGAGCTTTAGAGGATACCGGCTGCTGCGGATCCTGCATCTCGAGTGCAACCTGATCGGGAACGTAACAAGAGGGACCTTCGACGGGTGCGTCTCGCTGCAGAACATCTACCTGCAGTTCAACTCTCTCACCGAGGTAGGAGAGAGAACGTTTGAAGGGGCATCCGATCTGAAGAGGCTTTTCCTCAACCAGAACGACATCACGGACATACACCCGGACGCCTTTGGCAGTTTGGGGGAACTCAGCGGATTGTACATCGGTCACAACAAAATCACCAGTTTGCACGCTTCGGTGTTCCGCCACACACCACTCTTGCAGTATCTGCACATGGGTAACAACGGCATGACGGCATTCCCCACTGGCATCTTTGACATGCTGACCACACTCGTTTACATCAACATCGAAAACAATCATCTCAAATTTTTTGACGGGTCACTTTTTACGAGCTTGGCAAATCTGCAGGAGCTGGACCTGTCTGGCAATTTGATCCACTCTGTTACCAGCCTTCCAACTTTGCCCTATCTCCAGATACTGGATCTCTTCGACAATAAGTTAGAAAATGCCAGCGCTTTGGAAGACAAGCTCGACGGACTAAAGGAGCTATACTTGGCCGAGAACCGCAACCTGTCATGCACATGCTCAGTTGATCCCATCAGAGAGTGGATCATAGATCACATGATGGACGACGATGTCGACACCCCCAGGGCTAACGCGACATGTGGCTTGCCACCGAAATTAAGAGGCTACCCACTGTCTCATCTTACAAAAAAAACACTGTGTCCGCAGCCACCAAAGTTTGGTTTTGCTGCAGTACGACCATCTGCCCAGAGCACTACAACCCAAAGCTTTGTAACCAGGGACTACCTGATCCCGAAAGCCAAGCAAAACAAGAAACAGACCTCCAAGAATAATCATTTCATCCTTTACATCACAGTTGGCTCGGCCACTTTATTCAGTGTCGTCGTCGTTCTTATCGCCTTGGTGAAGTACTTGAATTGGCGTAAGCACAGGGATCGGCAGCAACAGCAGGCAATCACACAACAACAGGCAATCAAACAACAGCAGCAGCGACCACTACAGCAGCTCCAACAACAGCATAGAAACCTACCCCCGGTGCACATCATCCCTAACAGACTGATCCAAGATGATGAAGGCGCCTACGAGCCAGTCTGCATCAGACCGCATTCCCCAAGCGACTCTGCCTTTGGCTCTCAAGATGACGTCCTCGCCGCTCAAGAGAGGGAGGCCCAGTCCTGGATAGATCCTACCTACCGGCTTCATCGAGTGTATCCTCCCTACACGACCATGGAGCAGTGGAATGCACTGCATCCAACACCACTCTTTGACGGCAACTTCGCCTCTATCGAAGAACCTCCCGTGTTGCGAAGAGAACGAAAAATCCCTAATCCCTTCACAAACAACGTGCCTGATCACTACATTCCCCACAAAGTGGTTTATAATCAAACCCGTAACGGCTCAGAACACGACAAAACTCATGCCAAACAATCATACGAGGCAGACCAAATCATCCCCTGCCAAACTCCAGAGTGGATGCCAGAACACACCCCACAGCATGATGCACCTAAAATGCTGAGATGCTCAAGCAAAAATCCTTTTCAGAATTCATTAAGAAGAAATTCGTTCACAAATTGTGCTTGAGGAAAATATTAAAAAAATTCCTGTTTTCCCCAACTGTCAACATAGTTTTGTTTACAAACGATCGCATATTCGTTTAATATCAAGCTACAATGTACAAGTGTATAATTTGTTCTATGACATGCTTGGATACAGTTATCCATTGGTCACGAACAGCCACGTGCCCAGTCTATAAAAACGATTATTACCTACCTCTTGTTTGTTCTGTATCCTGGTTGGCTAAAACACGGTCCTTTGAAATTCACTAATATATGCTAGCACATGGAATTTGAGTACAGTGTACATATACTGCCTGACCAGGCACTATACTGAAATTTGTTGACTGGTTACAGCCCCTTCTGCAGGTTGAAAAGGCTCATCATAAAAAGAAAAATGTCGGCGTCTAAGCACGAATCCTGATACTGCTGACATATTTTGTACAAAGTTTATAAAACATAATTTGGCCACTAGTGCATGTCTATGTGTCCCTCAAGACTGTGAGTGACCAGAAGAGGTCCTATTTCCATGGGCCCTCTTCTTTTCACTGTGCACTAGTGACCTCATTGGCAGTCTGTATATTAAACAAGGTGTGTAGGGCCTGCACATGCCCACGACTCGGCTGAGACTTGGAACTGTGAGTGACCAGAAGAGGTCCTATGGGCCCTCTTCTTGTCACTCTTCTTGTCACTCCCTTCGGGGCACATAGACGTGCACTAGTGACCTCATTGGTAGTCTGAATAATATACAAGGAGTGCAGAACCTGCACATGCCTAAGGCTTGGCTGGGACTCGGTACTGTGAGTGACCAGAAGAGGTCCTATTTCCCTGGGCCCTCTTCTTGTCACTCACAGTCCTTCAGGGCACATAGACGTGCACTAGTGACCTCATTGGCAGTCTGTATAATATACATGTACAAGGAGTGCAGAACCTGCACAAGCCCACGGCTCGGCTGGGAACTCATGCAACGTGGAACCATTCATATCAAGTTATATCAAGGATTGCACCGCAGTGATTGAATTAATTTCTTGAGAAGAAAGTTGACTTTGATGTACCAAAACAATTGTCTGCTGTGATGTGGGATACAAAATACCCAGTAAAACCCCAGGGACACACAGCAGCATCGACCATCCCTCAGGTATTAAAATCGTCATATCCCACATCACAGTAGTCATTAACTTTCAATTGTTAGTTATACAATTGTTTGTTTTTGCTTGATATATAAATATATTGCATTTGATACATAAATATATTTTTGTTATAGGTTTCTTTTTTTCTTTATGGTTGATTCAAAACAATTAAGATTTGGTATTTTTTTTAAATTTTACTTATAAATCATCTCAATAATGGTAGGTTTGTTTTTTTAAATATGTTCAATAATTGCAATAATAATTTCGCCATCTTATCCCAACCTTATCCCTGACTCGTAGTGTAATAATTACTAAGAACCATGCTGTACCCATCCTGGCAAATCCCAACGCCATAATAGCAAAATGTACACACAAACTGTTGAACTTCGAGTCTGGAGGCACCGAGATATGCCTATGTAACCCAGTTTAGGGGTCTAGTACCCATCCTAACAGATCCTAACAGATCCCAACAAAACTTGGTGTTGGAGTTTGACTGGATGGGGATTGTTAGGGTTAAGGAGAACAAAGGATAAATGTATTATTGTTTGGGGGAAATTATACAAAATGCCCTTTGAAAGTGCCTTATATTTTTTGTAAACAAACATGTACAATTGTATGGTTAGATTAAGTACGAGTTTAAAACCTTGATTTATTTCAACACTGCCTATCTGCATAGTACATTAAAGCTTTTGTATTCAAAATATTAGAAAATGTATACGTTTATATTTTATTTCAGTTTAACAGCTCTGATTACAACGCCTTTTGAACCAGCTTATCCCGTCCTCCATGAGACTTGTTGTTATGGCAGTCAGTGGAAAATGTGAGTGTATACATACATATCAAATCACTCGAAATTACTTAATGCAGTGCATTAAACGATTCTTTCCATGTACAGTGAATTGCACTTCTGTAGTTG
Organism: Crossaster papposus; assembly: GCA_037893245.1. Lineage (NCBI taxonomy): Eukaryota > Metazoa > Echinodermata > Asteroidea > Velatida > Solasteridae > Crossaster > Crossaster papposus. Next base: position 7,009 of record JBAIAA010001575.1, read on the forward strand.
GTGAATGGACATATTGCTTGTGACAGTAGACACAGCATGACCAAGTTGATCGTGTTTTTTTTATGGCATTCCTTGGAGTGATTTGCAGTGCCATGTATAAAATAAAGCGGATTTTCTAAGGCAACTTTTAAAGTGAATTGGAGTGTAAACAAGAGGAAGGATAAGCTACATGATGTACTATATGTTTTAATTGATGAAAATTTACCTACATGTACTGTAGTCAGTTTCCCTTGTGATTTATTTTTGTATTATAACTGGATATTCTTTATACATGTAGCATCGTTTTACTGTATATGACTTGGCAACAATTTAAAAAAAAATTTAACATAATCTTGTGGAAATGTCATACAAAATGTACATGAAAGCTTTGTAGAATTGCCGTGGCCAAGTGGTCTGGAGCACTGAATTCATATGGTCTGTATACTTTATGAAAAATTACCTACATGTACATGTAGTCAGTTTCCCTTGGATTTATTTTTGTATTATAACTGGATATTCTTTATACATGTAGCATCGTTTTACTGTATATAACTTGGCAACAATTTAACATTTTTTTAAAACATAATTTGTGGAAATGTCATATAAAATGTACATATGAAAGCTTTGTAGAATTGCCGTGGCCTAGTGGTCTGGAGCACTGAATTCATGGTCTGTATACTTCTGCAAGTTGGGGGTTCGAGCCCGGCCTGGGCTAGGACACTTCTACGCCTAAAATGGGTAGAGGCATTACTAATGCCTTGCAGTGGACTAGTTACCCGTCCCAACCCTATTATAAAGAGATCAGATTTTCTTCGTCCAGTGTGAGAGGCTGGTCCTTCCATACTGTGATGGGCATTTTGCGTAAAAAAACCCAATTCCTACAGACATGTGTTACTTCTGGCCGTACCCAAGTGATTTGAAAATAGCCACTAGTCTTGTTAATTATGAATGGACCGTCACAATTGTCTTAGATTTCTTGAAGTGGAATGAACATATAATGTACATACACGTTTGTTTTTGGTGTAAATCAAGGAGTTTCCTTTGGTCCTCTCGAAAATTTCCTTTGTTTGTACTCTTCAAACTTTTAACTTTTTCCGACGGCTCTCATTGGTTTTGTACACGAATCTCAATGGTTTTGTACACGAATCTCAATCGTCCTCGATTCTAACCCTAACCCCAATTCACCTTCGTGTCGCCAGGTATGTGTCCTCCATCTACACCATAAACAGACGGTGCTTTTCACATTTGCTTGTAAATATTGTAAACAATGTGGTATTTTTTAATGGCTTTAAATCCGTACAAAAGCTATTTTGTATGTTTATCTCATTAAGATTCAATAAAAGTGAAATAAAAGTTCTTGTTTATGTACAGTCATTTAATGGTACGGTAGGATCCACCATCGGTAATTGCTTGAATTATCAGGAATAGGTGGATGTAAAGGTAGGATACACCATTGGTAATTGCTTGAAATATCAGGAATGGGTGGATGTAAAGGTAGGATACAACATTGGTAATTGCTTGAAGTATCAGGAATGGGTGGATGTAAAGGTAGGATACAACATTGGTAATTGCTTGAATTATGAGGAATGGGTGGATGTAAAGGTAGGATACAACATTGGTAACTGCTTTAATTATTAGGAATAGGTACATTTTAATTTTTTTATTTTATAGTACCGTAATTTCCTGCGGTAAAGCCGCGGTTTATCTGACTTTCTAGACCACAAAAACATCGCCGCGCCTTATCTTTCGGTGCGCCGTATATGATGTCGCTTGAGTTCAAAGTGATGGTCTTTGTGTGAAGAATTCTTTGAACGCCGCAATCTTACTCAATAATGCGGTCAACCAGTTAGCTCAACTCTCCGGACATTGTGACCGTGTTTCCATTAACAATGCCGCGATGTGTTGATCCCCCTGGGCCGTACATGTATGTGTGTGCATGTACACACATACATGTGACTAGCACTCGGCAGCGTGCGTAGTCTTGTTTGCAAGACGATCTTCGTGATGCGGGGCGCCCTCTAACGTACGCTGTAGACCACGCGCGAATTACCGCATCGGCGGCATACGCGCGCTGCATATACCGCGATTAAGATCGTCTTGCAAACAAGACTACAGCGTGCGCTGCATGACGCGTACAACAGCGATAAAAAGCTGGCCTGTACTATGTGACCTTTTTCTAAACGTTTTTTCGTCTACGTTCCGGCTTCATGCAATTCACCATCCGAACTACACAGCGCGGAGCATTCACAACGACTGGAAAAAAGACTAGGGGGTGTCGCAATTAGGGATACCCCGCACGCGATCGCTGCATATGTGATGTACATGTACATGCATGCAGTTTATACTGCAGTGATACATGATAATGTATCGGCAAAGTAAACCTCGTGCGATATTGTGACTACTGGTTTGAAGTTTTCATACATTGTTTGCGTGCCAGATAAACTCAAGTACTCAGCAAATTCTTGCTTGGAATAGTGGGATCGTTCTAAGGCAACAAAATGACCCCTTTGTGGCGATGTACCTACACCGGGTGGCGCCTGGTGTTCTTCTGGGTGCGTTCAAGCATGCGCCTTTTTCGGCGGTGCGCTTTATCTGTTGACGTTTGAATTTTTTTGGGGTGATTTTAGGGACCTGCGCCTTAACCGCCGTGCGGCTTTACCGCAGGAAATTACGGTACATGTACATGTAACCGTTTAACTAACATGTCCAAGAAAAAAAGCCAAGATGCCAAGAAAAAAAGCAAGAAAAACGGCGTCGTTTTCAACCCGCGTCGAACAGTTGTTCTTTTCGTAATCGCCGTCCGACGATCGTGATTTTTATTACACGATATCTTGAACAATAACAGGATATCTAGCGCAATCATTATGCTGGATGCCCAGAATCATTATTTACTTTCAAATAATTAAGATTTTTCTTAATAATTCGGTAGTAAATTGTTTTCGATATCTGCAAAATGATGTATCCTACCTTTAACCCTAACCCTCCAGGGTATTTTGGCTAGAAACCCTGCCAGACACATCAGATTGCATACTTTGTCACATTGACTTTTGTGCAGAGTCCAGCAAGGTCAAGCAGTCACCAGAGATGCACTGTGCTGGATCTGGCAGGGTTAGGGTTAACATTTAAGATGTCAGGAAATGTGAGTGGGTTTGTCTGGGCTAATTCTCGGAAGTGGCAGTACCAGTACAGTACCACACAGGCACTGATTTAGGTTGACCACGCCGTGCATAGCGTGCGACATGCATCGACTCGGCAACAGTTTATGTACACATCCCTTTTACTCTGTCCCTTTACTGTATCTGTTCCAAAGGCCAATACTACCGGTATAGGCAGGGGCGTAGCGAGGACATATAGGAAATAACAGTACGAGAACCTGGTCATTACTGCGTTATAATTGACTGGGTTGGGGGATGACCGCTGGTAATGGACCGAGCTGGTCATTACTGCGTTATAATTGACCAGGTTGGAGGATGACCGCTGGTAATGGACCGAGCCGAAGGCACCGCTATTCCCTTTAATAAATACCTTTTTAAAGGTACCGGTACAGTAGGATACACCATTTGCAGATATTGAAAATATTTACATGTACTACCGAATTATTAAGAAATATCTTACTCATTTGAAAGTAAATAATGATTCTAGGCATCTAGCAAAATATTAGCGCTACCGGGTAGATATCCTCTAATTATTCCGAAAAATAACATTTTATAGCCAAAAATTCGCGATCGCCGTCCGGCGATCACGAAAAAACAAGGATAACATAAGAATAAGTGCTCTACGCCAGTTGAAAACAATCACTGTTTTTTGTGGTTTTCTCGGCATCCATGGTTGTAAAATTTCGGACAGGTCAGTTAAACGATATTTACTATAAGATACAACCCCCCAAATTCTCCCAAATCCGCAGGGATTTTCTATTCTATTAAGAAAATACTCACCTCCGATACCTACAAATGCATTTTCAATGCGCATGCGCAAGCAATTCCGCTGTCAATAACAAAAGAAGATCGCGTCACCACGCACGCCCACACAGCATGTCCCAGAATCCCAATAGTAAATCACCCCTTTTTCGTCTTATTTTAAATTTATGTATGTATTAGGGTAGGGATGGTATCGGAGGTGAGTATTTTCTTAATAGAATAGAAAATCCCTGCGGATTTGGGAGATTCTATTACAGAAAATACATCACCTCCGATACCTACAAATGCAGAGTAGCACCGAAATGCCCAGTTATTAGGGTGGGGACATGCAGCGTGGAGCCTAACAATTAAATGTCTTAACTAAGCCTAGCTGTAAAAAATATACCAGCAATCTAAAGCTGTCAAGACATACCCGTAAGCTGAAAACCTTGTGCTCCTAAAAGGATGGTTCAGTAGCTTTACGAGATCTTTGGGCTGTGGTTCGAGCACTTGTTTGTAGCACCTGTCTGCCCATCCGGCCTTCTGTTTGAAGGACATCTCTCAGGTAGCATGATGTAAACGTAGATGAGTTTTTCCAACATGCTGCCTGCATAATCTCTGATATGGCCACACCCTTGAACAGAGCCCATGATGTTGTCATGCTTCGTGTTTGGTGGGCTTGAGGTCGAACCGGTCTAGGTTCAGCCAGTGAAGATGCAAGACGCATCCGAGGCGGCTGGCTATGAGCCTGAAGTGGGAAACGCAACGTTTGCGGCTCTCCTGGTACCTGTGGTGCTTGTAGGACCGGTTGTGTTTTAGCCTGCGAAGATGTGATACACACCTGTGGCGGCTGAAAATGAGCCTGAGTTGGGAAACGCAACGTAAGCGGCTCTCCTGGCACCAGTTGTGCTTGTAGAACCGGTTGTGCTTCAGCCTGGGTAGATGGGATAAGCATCTGTGGCGGCTGGTAATGAGCCTGAGAAGCTATGCGCAACGTGAGCGGCTCTCCTAGTACCTTCGGTGCTTGTAGAACCGGTTGTGCTTCAGCCTGGGTAGATGGGATAAGCATCTGTGGCGGCTGGTAATGAGCCTGAGAAGCTATGCGCAACGTAAGCGGCTCTCCTGGTACCTTCGGTGCTTGTAGAACAGACTGTGCTTCACCAGGACTATTTGATGTTAGAATGGCTTCCACAATCCATCTTGCAACAGTTGTAATGGTAGCTGGATGGTGTGGGCGAACTGTTGTGATAAACAACTGTGTAGCCTCACCCCGTAGCTCCTTGGTTCTAGCAATGTAGAATTTCAGTATTCTGACAGGGCACCATAATTTGTCCTCCTTGATACTTGAAAACGAAGTCAAACTAGGAACAAAGATATCCGGAGGAGAAAAACTTGGAGATTGGTTCTTGGTTAGAAAGCCTATCTCTGGAATAAGTCGTACACCTCCTGGTTCCCAGCGTAAGTGGCCTGCCGCTATGGATAGGGCATGGAGTTCACTTCTTCTACGAGCTGTAGAGGCTGCCAGCAGAAAGGCTGTTTTAACTGTCAGGCTATGAAGAGTAGAAGACCCAGCAGGTTCAAAAGGGGCTTTAGCCAGCTTGTGAAGAACATCACCAAGGTCCCAGGATGGAATCAGTTTCTTTATTGGGGGTCTCTCGACGAACATACCCTTAATGAGGTGGGAAATTGAGGTATTGTTAGACAGGTTAGAACCATCCTGAAAACCTCTGTGGATGACCCCAATAGCCGATCTGTAGCCTCGGATTGTTGCAATCTGAAGACCAGAATTATACAGATGGACAAAGAAATCACCAATGGTCTTTAAAGATGCAGAATTGGGATTGATAGCTTCCTTGGAACACCATTTGACATAATGTTGTAAACGATTGTCGTAAGTTCTTCTAGTTGAAGCCCGTCTACTCTTTGCTGCCAGGGCTGCAGCGACTTCTGAAAAGCCTGCTGTTCGAAAGGACAGCTTGATAGCATCCAGGCAGAGAGATGAAGACTGTCTGGATCTGGATGAAGTGCCTTGGAGACTGGTTGTGACAGGAGATCTGGACGTTTCGGCAACATCAGAGGTGATTGGATTAGGAGGTCCAGGAGTCGAGGAAACCAAGCCTGTCTGGGCCAAAAAGGAGCGATCAGAATTATCTTGCATCTCTCCTGACTGATCTTCTCTAGGACGCGAGGTAGCAGGGAGATTGGAGGGAAGGCGTAACCCAGGATTCCCGACCAGCTGATGCTGAGTGCGTCTGTTGCCCAAGACTGAGGGTGGGCATGGCGGGAGCAAAAGGTTGGTAACTGGTTGTTGAGATGAGATGCAAAGAGGTCTATGTGTGGGGTGTCCAGAGTATTGAAAACTTGTTGGACTGTTGGGCGATGGAGAGACCACTCTGTGGGAATCGCACGACCCCGAGATAGTGCATCTGCAATGATGTTGTCTTTGCCAGACAGGTGGCTTGCTTGTAGAGAAATCTGATGAAGGATGCACCAACTCAGAAGCTTCCACGTCAGCATGCACAGGGACGGAGAATGAGTGCCTCCTTGACGGTTTAAGTAGGCTACTACTGTTGAGCTGTCTGTTCTGACCAGTATAAGATGGTTTGTAACTCTCGCCTGCAACGACTGAAGGGCCTTGAGAACTGCTAGAAGCTCCATATGATTGATGTGTAGAAGTTGTTCTGATGGGGTCCAAGTTCCCGCTAGGGAGACATCGCCCAGGTGAGCGCCCCAGCCCGAGTTTGATGCATCTGTGGTCAGAGTTAGTGCTGGGAAGGGCCGTGGAAACGGTGAACCGCAAAGCAGATTCTGACGCGAGAGCCACCATTTGAGATGGGACTGAATCAACAGATTCATGGGAACGAGTTTGGTAATGGCATCCCTCCGTGGACGATAATGGTAAAGTAGATGAAGTTGAAGTGGGCGCATGTGCATTCTGCACCAAGGCACAAGGTCCACTAAGCTTGCCATAAAGCCCAGGAGACGAAGCCAGATTCGAGCTGGAAGAGTCACTGATGATAGGAACAGATGGACACACTCCTCCAGAGCTACACAACGTTCGATGGAAGGTGTGGCCATGCCTGCCATCATGTCGAGAGAGGCACCGAGGAACATTGGATTCAGTGAAGGGACCAGGGAAGATTTTTCGGTGTTGATCAAGAATCCCAGCTCCAGTGTGAGTTGGATAGTCTTTGATAAGGCTAGAAGGGCCGCTTCCCGAGACGGGCCCACGATGAGCCAGTCGTCTAGGTAGATGTAAAGGCGTATATGCTGACGACGCAGGGCTGCCGCTATTACCTTGGTGATTCGGGTAAATACACGGGGAGCCGTGGAGAGACCAAAGGGGAGACACTGGAACTGGTAGGTTATGTTCTGGTAGATGAACTGTAGAAACTTTTGATGGTTCACATGAATGGGTACATGGAGATACGCATCTTTCAAATCTAGGGATGTTGCCCACCAACCCCGAGGGAGGGACTGTAAAACAGTGGCCAAAGTTTCCATCCGAAAGTGCTTTGGTCGTATAAAGATGTTGAGGGGCCGAAGGTTGATGATTGGCCGCCAATCGCCAGCTTTCTTTGGAGCTAGGAAGAGTGTCGAGGTGAATCCCCTGGTTGAATTTCGAGGAAGAGGAACTATGGCTTTCTTTACTTGCAGCGATAAAATTTCCTTTTCCAGGGAAGTCCGGCGAGCGCTGTCGAGGGGGACCGGTGTGGGTCGGTGAGGAAATAAGTGAGACTGAGGGGGCGAAGTGGTGAATTCTAGGCAATAGCCCCGAGAGACTGTCTGAAGAACCCAACGGTCCGTGGTAATGCAAGTCCATTTGTGAGAGAATTCCAAAAGACGACCCCCCACCGGACCCGGAGCCGGTGGAATGAGAATGGGATGAACCCTGCAGTCACTGTCGTTTGAATCCTCTAGATCCTTGTGACTTGAAGGAGTATGTCGGTTTAGTGGGAGCTGTCTTGGTAGAGGCGAAGGCTTGACGACGAAAACTGGATTTAGTCAAACCTCGGCTGAAAGAGACCTTGGGGCGACGAAAACGTGTGGTGTAGGAGCGACGAAAGGAACCTTGATTGTTCCTATAGTCTTTTCCCGCTGTCTGTGTAGGCCAGGATGATGGCTTACGCGAAGACTGGCGACGAAGATCTATTCTGTCATCAGCTTTCAGGCGTTTGGCTTCTTTCATTAAGACCTCGTTAAATTTATTATCGAATAGGTCGATGCCAATGAGGGGTAGACCTTCAACACGCTCTCTGGATCCATGGGAAGGCCAGAACAAGTTGTCAAGTAACAGTGATCGGCGCAGTGAAGAAGTCAAGGCCGCCCCAGCAGCAAACTCCCGTAGGCAACTGCCTAGACAGTCATCCATGAATTTGAAGAAGACCGGAAGAAGATCCTGGTCAATTACAGATGGATCCTCAGAGGCACGTGCCAGAACGTCCGAAAGTAAGATGGAGAAACTCGACACCTTGGCTCCATGGCGCATGTGATGATCGATTCTTTCCAGAGATCTATTTAAATCTCTAGTGCGTTTATCAGGAAAGAAGTTTTTCTTAGTACCGTTTTCTGAACGCAGTTTGTCCTTCACTTCAGAGGAAATCATAGGGACTGTAAAGAAGCGGTTGGTGTCATCTGTATTGGGCTTGAACAGCAATGACTCCTGTCTGGGAACTCGGATAGAATTCTTTTCCTGTACTTTAGTGAAAACATCCTCCAAAATATCCGAGCAGAAGCTGTCTACAGGGACTGGATGTTTTCCGGAGGCAGGTCTGACGGGTTCCCTACGGAAGGATGCACGAGAGGATTCCTTAGGTGAGGGAGGAGGAGGAAATTGTAAAATATTACTCACTATAGGCATTACAAGGTTTCCTCGGTGTGACATGGAAGTGTCCAGGTCTGTAAAATCTAGGTCCGAATCACTGGAGATCGGAGAGTAAGATCCAGAATGAACGTAGCCCACAGAAGGAGAAAAGGAGCGGCTATGGCTCCGTGAAGGAGATCTCGAACGATGTCGAATGCGGGAGCGGGAGCGTGACGAATCGCGAGATGAACGGTGATAGCTCCCAACCGGAACGTTGTCCACGTAGTCCCTGTCATAACGAGAGCGATGATGTCGAGCAGAAGAGCTGTCAAATGCTCTGGAACGACGCGGAGAGTGAGAAAACTGCTCAGCATTCGCGGCCCCGTAAGGGTCGTAGTGCGCCGAAGAACGGGAAATATGGCCGCCCATGGCCTCGCGGTAGACAGGGTAATCAGGTGGAAACGTTGTGGAATAAACTCCGGGGGATGGAAAATGAATCCCCTGGATGCGAGAATCCGCAGGCCGATCAAACGATTGGAATTGGCGGGGATCATTCTGGAAGTACGACCAGGCCGGTGGGTGAAAATCCGGGCGTGAATGGCTCTGCGACTCCCTGGTGACATGGCGGGGAAATTCCGATGGTTGCTCAGCGCTAGCGGGGATCGGGCGGTTATACGTTGAAAATACACTCTCAGATAACCCGCAAGAACTGGAACTCACATTCACCGGTGGTGGAAAAACTGGTGGAATGGATGGACGATAGGTACACGGAATTACCGCCGAAGTAGTAGTATTAGCGTCAGTAGAAGTGCAGAACTGTGCGGGTGACGAAGCGGTAGTGTTGTCGTCCTGCCACGCTGTAAAAGCTTTCCACTGATTCACAGACCAGTTGGAACAGATAGCACACGGATTTTCTCGCGAACAGAGACGGCATCTGAAGCAAGACGTGTGGATATCGAACTCCAAAGGCGATGGAAAAACTCCACACGATCTACATTTGATCTTTCTTAATGTCTTTTTTCTGGTTTTAGTAGGCTCTGACATTGTGTTTGCGGAACTGTCGGAAATATATGTCCGATAGACTGTAAAGTGCAACGCTGGGGAGAGCCAACGAATACGCGTGTACACTCGGTCAGTCGCGCTAAGAAAAAGGGGTGATTTACTATTGGGATTCTGGGACATGCTGTGTGGGCGTGCGTGGTGACGCGATCTTCTTTTGTTATTGACAGCGGAATTGCTTGCGCATGCGCATTGAAAATGCATTTGTAGGTATCGGAGGTGATGTATTTTCTGTAATAGAACTACCCATTCATGATAATTCAAGCAATTACCAATGGTGTATCCTACCTTTAACAAGAAAAATTGTGAAAATGCCCCAAAATTCGTGACTTTTCTTCCGGCGATATTTCTAGTGTTTTGTTTTCATGTTCAGGGGCAATATTTTAGCTTATGCCTGGTACCCCGTCTCTTCAATTAAGTTCAATATATGTTGTTATTATTACCTATACTTTGAGACCAGACTAGCTGACCACTAATGACCACCGTGCATAGCAACGCGCCAGCATTAACAGACGACGCGCGCATTTTGAAAAATGACGCGCGTTTAGATACAAACGTTGTACACGTACATTTATAGCGCGCAGTATCATGCAGAACCATATGCAGAGATCAAACTAACCTATAAAAAAAAAAATCGGCCGCTAAAAGAAGGTGTGTTCGAAATCTGAGCTGCGCGAATGATGTACATGTACGTATGTATAAACCTAGTGCCCAATTTCCGGACACCCACTCCGTTAATAACTTTTTAGGTCCGAGCGAAATTTTATATTGTGAAAAAGTAAAGTGTTTCCTCAATTAAAAATTCTAAATTAAGATTTAGAGTATCTGACTCATTAAATAAACAAGTTCACTGCTGTTCTTACTCAGGAAGTATAACACATTCAATTTAACATTAGTAAATTTAACATTAGTAAAATTAACATTAGTAACATTGTTTATTCCAACTTCACTGTGCATTATTTCAAGCTTTACTCGCGTACACATTATCGTTGTTTTCTTCACAGAACTGCCAGTGAAATTTATCTTTTATGCTCCGTTGTGGTCCTCAAGATAATCAATGTAAGTTTAAAAGTGATGTATTTTGTCTGAAACATTCCAAAATCACGCAACTTGTGCATTTTAATACGGGCGACTGCCATGTGCAAAAAGCCTTGAAACTCTGTCGCACATATTGTTCACATGTCACATGCCGATGCTTAAACTCATTTCCAGCCGTAAACTACATGTACTCCAATCCTGGCATGAGCATTTACAACACAATCTGTGAGCTGACGACTTGTAGAACAGACTAAAATTGCGCCCGCAACAAAGATTTCGCTGGGCTGTTTTCATCAGATTCGGTTTTTTTTAAATCAGATTTTGTGGGAAAAAAAATTGTCGGAAAAGATGTTCAATAGAATTGAAATTTTTATAATAAATCAGAACAAAGTTTGGATTTCCGATAAAAATCAGAGAAGTTTAACCCTCGGGGACACCACCTCAAAATAGTGACAGGCGGGCACTTCGGTGATAACGCGAGAGGCATAGTGTAATATGTATAGAGCTGTGTTTGGGGATCACAATTGTTCGTCTAATGGTATGAGCATATCAATAGACCCTCTCTGGACACCAATGTTGAAGTATTCTGGCATATCAACACGGATTCACCACGGTGCTCATGCGGAAGGCATGTGTATAATATTATGTAATATGTATAGAACTGATTTCACAGGGCTGGATTGAAGGGTGAACGAACTCTGTGTCAAACATGCTTCTACAGCTTATACGGGTGGAGTAGAAGAATAGAAATGAAGTACAACAAAATCAGCGTAATTGGCCCAAAGATGTCAAAGTTACACAATTCAGTTACAACAAAAATTCAGGGGAATTGGCCCATTTTTCTTTTTGTTATACACAAAAGTATACAAACTTGCCTCACGAGTGAGCCCCTTGGTTTGACGGAGTCTTTGCATCTATGCCCCAATATGAAAAGGGGAGGCCGAGAAATCTGATGGAGTCAGACGGTTAGGGTTAGTAAAAGCACTCACCTGAGTATATCTCTATCGTTGAGATTGAGTAGCACGTCGTAAGCCCGGAACTCAGCCTCGTAGGGACACACGACCCCCTGACTCGCCAGGTCGTGGTAGAACTGCTTGAGTGACTGCATGCACTTAGTCAGGTTCTCGTTGTTGATCTTGGGATCGATGGTGTTGCGGTCCTCCTCGCACAGACGATGGGAGCAGAATATGTGGAACCTGGGGAAAACGATGAAGAAATGCGACGCACAGGTCCGAGTCAAAATTAAGTTCCCGCAACTTTAACCCTAACGCTCCTCAATCCTCCAAAATCCTCATTGCAGTTTTGGAGTATTTTTGAGGATTGAGGCTGTATGGGGGTTTTTAAAAAATGAGGATTTTTGAGGATTGAGGCACAATGTTGTTTCAAGGGTGGAGGATTTTGGAGGATTGAGGCTGAATGGGGTTTTCAACAAATCATAATGAGGATTTCGGAAGATTGACTTTTTTTCAATTCCCAGAATCCTCATTGCAGTTTTGGAGGATTAAAAAAAATGAGGATTTGGGAGAATTGAGGCACATGATGTTTTCAAAAAATGGGGTTTTAAAAAAATGAGGTTAAAAAAAAAAAGAGGATTTAGGAGGATTGAGGATGGTTGCTAGCAGAAAGGGCCTAGGGTTAGGGTTAATTATATTATATTAACATTATTTATAGAACTGTTTGAAAGGAAGGGGGGGGGGAATTAAAGGTAGGATACACCATTGGTAATTGCTTGAATTATCATGAATGGATGGATTTGGGGGGTTGTATTTTAGAGTAAATATTGTTTAACTGACCTGTCCGAAGTTTTTTAAATCATGGATGCCGAGAAAAGCACGAAAAACAGTGTTTGTTTTCAACCGGCATTGGGCAGTTATTCTTATGTTATCTTTGTTTTTTCTTTGGCGATCGCGAATTTTTGTTTATAAAATTATATTTTTCGGAATAATTACAGGATATCTAGCGCAATCATTTTGCTGGATGCCTAGAATCAATATTTACTTTCAAATGAGTAAGATATTTCTTAATAATTCGGTAGTAAATATTTTCGATATCCGCAAATGGTGTATACTACCTTTAAATGACCTGACCGAAGTTTTTAAATCATGGATTCTGAGAAAAGCAAAAAAAAACGGCGTTCAGTTTTAACCAGCGTCGGGCAGTGAGACTTATGTTGTTCTTGTTCTTTTGCAATTGCCGTTCTATAAAATTCAATTTTTCGGAACAATTACAGGGTATCTAGCGCAGTCATTTTGCTGGATGTCTACAATCATTAATGACTGCATACCTTGCACATTTCTCCATGAGATCGATAGCCGTCAGATCGCAGAGATCCTGCTGCGCAATGTCCTTACGAATCCCACGTGTCCGACTCCAGAGAAAGTCAAACCATTCCTCCCAATGTCCGTCCCGACCCACGTTCATCACGTAACGCATCAGGTAGTTCATTGCCATCGTCAGCACAGGGGCCGGCCTCATCTCGTGGGGCAATGGCTCCTCCTGTAGGCAGGGAAAGATCAGAGAGTCCGCTTAAAACAAGGATGGTTTCAAAACCACGAGTGTTGCCTACTCTCACGATTAAACTATTTTACAACTTGACCTCAAATGACCTCAGCGTATACCTTTAATATTACCATTACATTTAGGAATTACAAATTGCATCTATGACCCAAGTTTGCTTGCAATTTAATGTTACAATTTTAGCCTCTTTTACATCTTGACCTCAAATGACCTCTGACCTCAAATGACCACTGACCTAAGTACTTGACCTCTGACACAAGCATCATATAAAAGTTTCATTCATGCATGCATGCATGACCCACGTTTGATTGCAATTGGACTTCAAGTTTTCAAATGAGACAATTAAGTTTTGCAATTCACGCCTATTTTAGAACTTGACTTCAAATGGCCTTTGACCTCAAATGGCCTTTGACCTCAAATGGCCTTTGACCTCAAATGGCCTTTGACCTCAAATGGCCTTTGACCTCACTTTACTTGAAAATGTTAGCACACCAGAGGCCATGATTTTACAGGATGCTTTGGACAGACATTCCCCAACAGTCCAGTAAATAATTTGTGTGATAATTTGGTCAGTGTTTTTTGTTTTGCAAATGTTGTGCATTCCCTTTAAAGGTAGGATACACCATTGGTATTTGCTTGAATTATCAAGAATGGGTGGATTTGGGTGGTTGTATTCTACAGTAAATATTGTTTAACTGACCTGTCCCAAGTTTTACAATTATGGATGCCGAGAAAAGCAAACAAAAAAAACGGCGTTCGTTTTTTCTAACAGCGTCAGGCAGTTGTTCTTCTGTGTTCCTGTTTTTTTTCGCAATCGCCGTCAGGCGATCGCGAATTTGTTTATATTAAAATTTAATTTGTCGTAACAATTACAAGATATCTAACGCAATCATTTTGCTGGATGTCTACAATCATTATTTACTTTCATTTAAGTAAGATATTTGTTAATAATTCAGTAGTAAATTGTTTGAATATCTGCAAATGGTGTATCCTACCTTTAAGGTGCCCTTGAAAGTGAGTACTGACAAGGAAATGGTTTGCAATCAATTTCATCAGCTTTTAACATTTTTGTTTAAAGACTAAATTTACAAAGCATGGTGTTTCGATTCGTGGCGGAAAAACCTGAAGGGCCGAGAGGGCCAATGTGATGAGAATTGTTTGTATTTTTAATAATGTAACACCGAGAGAATTCCGGGGAGATACCTGAAGGGCCGAGAGGGCCAATGTGATGAGAATTGTTTTTATTTTTAATAATGTAACACAGGGAGAATTCCGGGGAGATACCTGAAGGGCCGAGAGGGCCAATGTGATGAGAATTGTTTGTATTTGTAATAATGTAACACAGAGAGAATACCGGGGAGATACCTAAAGGGCCGAGGGGGCCAATGCGATGAGAATTGTTTGTATTTGTAATAATGTAACACAGAGAGAATTACGGGGAGATACCTGAAGGGCCGATCGGGCCAATGTGATGACAATTGTTTGTAATTTGTAATAATGTAACACAGAGAAAATTCCGGGGAGATACCTGAAGGGCCGAGAGGGCCAATGTGATGAGAATTGTTTGTATTTGTAATAATGTAACACAGAGAGAATTCCGGGGAGATACCTGAAGGGCAGGGAGGGCCAATGTGATGAGAATTGTTTGTATTTGTAATAATTTAACACAGAGAGAATTCCGGGGAGATACCTGAAGGGCCGAGAGGGCCAATGTGATGAGAATTGTTTGTATTTTTAATAATTTAACACAGAAATAATTTCGGGGAGATACATGTACCTGAAAGGCCGAGAGGGCCAATGCGATGAGAATTGTTTGTATTTGTAATAATGTAACACAGAGAGAATACCGGGGAGATACCTGAAGGGCCGAGAGGGCCAATGCGATGAGAATTGTTTGTATTTGTAATAATGTTAACACAGAGAGAATACCGGGGAGATACCTAAAGGGCCGAGAGGGCCAATGCGATGAGAATTGTTTGTATTTGTAATAATCTAACACAGAGAGAATACCGGGGGGATACCTGAAGGGCCGAGAGGGCCAATGTGATGAGAATTGTTTGTATTTGTAATAATGTAACACAGAGAGAATACCGGGGAGATACCTAAAGGGCCGAGATGGCCAATGCGATGAGAATTGTTTGTATTTGTAATAATGTAACACAGAGAGAATACCGGGGGGATACCTAAAGGGCTGAGAGGGCCAATGCGATGAGAATTGTTTGTATTTGTAATAATGTAACACAGAGAGAATACCGGGGAGATACCTAAAGGGCCGAGAGGGCCAATGTGATGAGAATTGTTTGTATTTGTAATAATGTAACACAGAGAGAATACCGGGGAGATACCTAAAGGGCCGAGGGGGCCAATGCGATGAGAATTGTTTGTATTTGTAATAATGTAACACAGAGAGAATTACGGGGAGATACCTGAAGGGCCGATCGGGCCAATGTGATGACAATTGTTTGTAATTTGTAATAATGTAACACAGAGAAAATTCCGGGGAGATACCTGAAGGGCCGAGAGGGCCAATGTGATGAGAATTGTTTGTATTTGTAATAATGTAACACAGAGAGAATTCCGGGGAGATACCTGAAGGGCAGGGAGGGCCAATGTGATGAGAATTGTTTGTATTTGTAATAATTTAACACAGAGAGAATTCCGGGGAGATACCTGAAGGGCCGAGAGGGCCAATGTGATGAGAATTGTTTGTATTTTTAATAATTTAACACAGAAATAATTTCGGGGAGATACATGTACCTGAAAGGCCGAGAGGGCCAATGCGATGAGAATTGTTTGTATTTGTAATAATGTAACACAGAGAGAATACCGGGGAGATACCTGAAGGGCCGAGAGGGCCAATGCGATGAGAATTGTTTGTATTTGTAATAATGTAACACAGAGAGAATACCGGGGAGATACCTAAAGGGCCGAGAGGGCCAATGCGATGAGAATTGTTTGTATTTGTAATAATCTAACACAGAGAGAATACCGGGGGGATACCTGAAGGGCCGAGAGGGCCAATGTGATGAGAATTGTTTGTATTTGTAATAATGTAACACAGAGAGAATACCGGGGAGATACCTAAAGGGCCGAGATGGCCAATGCGATGAGAATTGTTTGTATTTGTAATAATGTAACACAGAGAGAATACCGGGGGGATACCTAAAGGGCTGAGAGGGCCAATGCGATGAGAATTGTTTGTATTTGTAATAATGTAACACAGAGAGAATACCGGGGGAATACCTAAAGGGCCGAGAGGGCCAATGTGATGAGAATTGTTTGTATTTGTAATAATGTAACACAGAGAGAATTCCGGGGAAATACCTAAAGGGCCGAGAGGTCCAATGTGATGAGAATTGTTTGTATTTTTAATAATGTAACACAGAGAGAATACCGGGGGGATACCTAAAGGGCCGAGAGGGCCAATGCGATGAGAATTGTTTGTATTTGCAATAATGTAACACAGAGAGAATTCCGGGGATATACCTAAAGGGCCGAGAGGGCCAATGCGATGAGAATTGTTTGTATTTGTAATAATGTAACACAGAGAGAATTACGGGGATATACCTAAAGGGCCGAGAGGGCCAATGCGATGAGAATTGTTTGTATTTGTAATAATCTAACACAGAGAGAATACCGGGGGGATACCTGAAGGGCCGAGAGGGCCAATGTGATGAGAATTGTTTGTATTTGTAATAATGTAACACAGAGAGAATACCGGGGAGATACCTAAAGGGCCGAGATGGCCAATGCGATGAGAATTGTTTGTATTTGTAATAATGTAACACAGAGAGAATACCGGGGGGATACCTAAAGGGCTGAGAGGGCCAATGCGATGAGAATTGTTTGTATTTGTAATAATGTAACACAGAGAGAATACCGGGGGAATACCTAAAGGGCCGAGAGGGCCAAGGTGATGAGAATTGTTTGTATTTGTAATAATGTAACACAGAGAGAATACCGGGGAGATACCTAAAGGGCCGAGGGGGCCAATGCGATGAGAATTGTTTGTATTTGTAATAATGTAACACAGAGAGAATTACGGGGAGATACCTGAAGGGCCGATCGGGCCAATGTGATGACAATTGTTTGTAATTTGTAATAATGTAACACAGAGAAAATTCCGGGGAGATACCTGAAGGGCCGAGAGGGCCAATGTGATGAGAATTGTTTGTATTTTTAATAATGTAACACAGAGAGAATACCGGGGGGATACCTAAAGGGCCGAGAGGGCCAATGTGATGACAATTGTTTGTAATTTGTAATAATGTAACACAGAGAGAATTCCGGGGAGATACCTGAAGGGCCGAGAGGGCCAATGTGATGAGAATTGTTTGTATTTGTAATAATGTAACACAGAGAGAATTCCGGGGAGATACCTGAAGGGCAGGGAGGGCCAATGTGATGAGAATTGTTTGTATTTGTAATAATTTAACACAGAGAGAATTCCGGGGAGATACCTGAAGGGCCGAGAGGGCCAATGTGATGAGAATTGTTTGTATTTTTAATAATTTAACACAGAGATAATTTCGGGGAGATACCTGAAAGGCCGAGAGGGCCAATGCGATGAGAATTGTTTGTATTTGTAATAATGTAACACAGAGAGAATACCGGGGAGATACCTAAAGGGCCGAGATGGCCAATGCGATGAGAATTGTTTGTATTTGTAATAATGTAACACAGAGAGAATACCTGGGGGATACCTAAAGGGCTGAGAGGGCCAATGCGATGAGAATTGTTTGTATTTGTAATAATGTAACACAGAGAGAATACCGGGGGAATACCTAAAGGGCCGAGAGGGCCAATGTGATGAGAATTGTTTGTATTTGTAATAATGTAACACAGAGAGAATTCCGGGGAGATACCTGAAAGGCCGAGAGGGCCAATGTGATGAGAATTGTTTGTATTTGTAATAATGTAACACAGAGAGAATTACGGGGAGATACCTGAAGGGCCGATCGGGCCAATGTGATGACAATTGTTTGTAATTTGTAATAATGTAACACAGAGAAAATTCCGGGGAGATACCTGAAGGGCCGAGAGGGCCAATGTGATGAGAATTGTTTGTATTTGTAATAATGTAACACAGAGAGAATTCCGGGGAGATACCTGAAGGGCCAATGTGATGAGAATTGTTTGTATTTGTAATAATTTAACACAGAGAGAATTCCGGGGAGATACCTGAAGGGCCGAGAGGGCCAATGTGATGAGAATTGTTTGTATTTTTAATAATTTAACACAGAAATAATTTCGGGGAGATACATGTACCTGAAAGGCCGAGAGGGCCAATGCGATGAGAATTGTTTGTATTTGTAATAATGTAACACAGAGAGAATACCGGGGAGATACCTGAAGGGCCGAGAGGGCCAATGCGATGAGAATTGTTTGTATTTGTAATAATGTTAACACAGAGAGAATACCGGGGAGATACCTAAAGGGCCGAGAGGGCCAATGCGATGAGAATTGTTTGTATTTGTAATAATCTAACACAGAGAGAATACCGGGGGGATACCTGAAGGGCCGAGAGGGCCAATGTGATGAGAATTGTTTGTATTTGTAATAATGTAACACAGAGAGAATACCGGGGAGATACCTAAAGGGCCGCGATGAGAATTGTTTGTATTTGTAATAATGTAACACAGAGAGAATACCGGGGGGATACCTAAAGGGCTGAGAGGGCCAATGCGATGAGAATTGTTTGTATTTGTAATAATGTAACACAGAGAGAATACCGGGGGAATACCTAAAGGGCCGAGAGGGCCAATGTGATGAGAATTGTTTGTATTTGTAATAATGTAACACAGAGAGAATTCCGGGGAGATACCTGAAGGGCCGAGAGGTCCAATGTGATGAGAATTGTTTGTATTTTTAATAATGTAACACAGAGAGAATACCGGGGGGATACCTAAAGGGCCGAGAGGGCCAATGCGATGAGAATTGTTTGTATTTGCAATAATGTAACACAGAGAGAATTCCGGGGATATACCTAAAGGGCCGAGAGGGCCAATGCGATGAGAATTGTTTGTATTTGTAATAATGTAACACAGAGAGAATTACGGGGATATACCTAAAGGGCCGAGAGGGCCAATGCGATGAGAATTGTTTGTATTTGTAATAATTTAACACAGAGAGAATACCGGGGAGATACCCGAAGGGCCGAGAGGGCAAATGTGATGAGAATTCGGGCGATTCACAATGCAGTGCGCCACCAAGCGTTTGACTCAAAAGAACCACTTTTAAACTTTACGGTCGACTTCTTCCGTATATCATACTGTAGTGAAATATCTATTCTTCATTGTTCACGCGCGGTACTACACAAACTTAAATGTATCCGGAAGCGTCGTTGATTAAAACATTGTTATTTGCAGAAAAAAATTGGAACTTTAATCGTGCGCGCCCAAAAAGACGTAAAAAAATGATGAGTTCATGTAAAATGAATACCGTTTTTCAAACTGATGCCGACTTTTTCCCATGATGCACTGCGGGTATAGCAGGATTTGCGCCTCCAACGGCAGCTTCTAGGTATTGTGAATCGCTCGAATTGTTTGTATTTTTAATAATGTAACACAGAGAGAATACCGGGAAGATACCTAAAGGGCCGAGAGGGCCAATGCGATGAGAATTGTTTGTATTTGTAATAATTCAACACAGAGAGAATTCCGGGGAGATACCTGAAGGGCAGGGAGGGCCAATGTGATGAGAATTGTTTGTATTTTTTATAATGTAACACATGGAGAATTCCGGGGAGATACCTGAAGGGCCGAGAGGGCCAATGTGATGAGAATTGTTTGTATTTTTAATAATGTAACACCGAGAGAATTCCGGGGAGATACCTGAAGGGCCGAGAGGGCCAATGTGATGAGAATTGTTTGTATTTTTAATAATGTAACACAGGGAGAATTCCGGGGAGATACCTGAAGGGCCGAGAGGGCCAATGTGATGAGAATTGTTTGTATTTGTAATAATGTAACACAGAGAGAATACCGGGGAGATACCTGAAGGGCCGAGAGGGCCAATGCGATGAGAATTGTTTGTATTTGTAATAATGTAACACAGCAGAGAATTACGGGGAGATACCTGAAGGGCCTGAGAGGGCCAATGCTGATGACAATTGTTTAGTAATCCTATCCTATATAATAATTACGCTACTCTCTGTCTGTGTGTCTCTGTGCTGGCGCGCTTTTTCGTCCCCCTTCCCGGGTCGTGTCGGCCCCTTCCCGGGGTCGTGCGGCGTTCAAACTCGGTGGGTGGGTCGGTGCCGACTAGACTCGGTGGGTGGGTCCGGCTCGGTCCCCGCAAGAACCAGTTTGCATTCGCTAGGGCGTGCAAGGTCAAAGGTCATCTAGGGGTCACCTTTTTGAAGTTGGTCGGATCGTGCTTAAACTCGGTGATCGCAATGCTCGATGCGAAATAAAACGGGTTAGCGTTTTTCGGGTCTTCCGGGGTCAAAGGTCGTCTAAGGGTCGAATTTTCAAAGTTTGTCCTATCGGGCTAATGGGGACTGGGAAAAAAATTCTAACCCAGGAGGTCATTCAGGGGGTGAAACATCCCTTCTAAATAATGGTTTGGGCCAAAAGCCATAGAGTTGTGCAGACAAATCGAAATCTGATCCCTTTGTGTTTAGCCGCTGTCAAAAAAAGTCTCTGACATCTCTTTGAGCGGCCTTGGTAGAGAACAAACACAGCTGTTATCAATGGCCACCCAGATATCCCCTGGGGGGTAGTTAGAGCTGTTGGTCTTTGTTATCATGTATCATATGGCTGTTTCATGTCTGTATTGCGCAATACTGATTTCAATGTTTACATGCTTGCAATGGATGTCCTTAAAAAAATACATAAAATAGCCACAATGTTTAAATCTTTGATATGTGTGTCCAGGGTCCTTATATCCATCTGTTGAGACCGTGAGAAAAAGATTTGTACCCCCAAACACAGTTCATTACCCCCAACATAAAACGTCCCCCCTTTGGAGGCACAAGGTGCCTCGACAAAAAAAAAAGGTGGTGTCTCCCAGGGTTAATAGACAGCAATATTGCACGATTTATGCAAGTATGATGGTGCTTTTAAAATCAGGCATTTTTATTTGGCACCTCCATGATAGAGTCAACATGTATCCACAATCCCCATCCATCCAGGGAAGTAGCTACAAACCCGAGAACCGACAAACCCCGGGTGACCGCCTAGTTTGTAATAATGTAACACAGAGAGAATTCCGGGGAGATACCTGAAGGGCCGAGAGGGCCAATGTGATGAGAATTGTTTGTATTTGTAATAATGTAACACAGAGAGAATTCCGGGGAGATACCTGAAGGGCAGGGAGGGCCAATGTGATGAGAATTGTTTGTATTTGTAATAATTTAACACAGAGAGAATTCCGGGGAGATACCTGAAGGGCCGAGAGGGCCAATGTGATGAGAATTGTTTGTATTTTTAATAATTTAACACAGAGATAATTTCGGGGAGATACCTGAAAGGCCGAGAGGGCCAATGCGATGAGAATTGTTTGTATTTGTAATAATGTAACACAGAGAGAATACCGGGGAGATACCTAAAGGGCCGAGATGGCCAATGCGATGAGAATTGTTTGTATTTGTAATAATGTAACACAGAGAGAATACCTGGGGGATACCTAAAGGGCTGAGAGGGCCAATGCGATGAGAATTGTTTGTATTTGTAATAATGTAACACAGAGAGAATACCGGGGGAATACCTAAAGGGCCGAGAGGGCCAATGTGATGAGAATTGTTTGTATTTGTAATAATGTAACACAGAGAGAATTCCGGGGAGATACCTGAAAGGCCGAGAGGGCCAATGTGATGAGAATTGTTTGTATTTTTCATAATTTAACACAGAGAGAATTCCGGAGAGATACCTGAAGGGCCGAGAGGGCCAATGTGATGAGAATTGTTTGTATTTGTAATAATGTAACACAGAGAGAATACCGGGGAGATACCTAAAAGGCCGAGAGGGCCAATGCGATGAGAATTGTTTGTATTTGTAATAATGTAACACAGAGAGAATACCGGGGAGATACCTAAAGGGCCGAGAGGGCCAATGCGATGAGAATTGTTTGTATTTGTAATAATGTAACACAGAGAGAATTCCGGGGAGATACCTGAAGGGCAGGGAGGGCCAATGTGATGAGAATTGTTTGTATTTGTAATAATTTAACACAGAGAGAATTCCGGGGAGATACCTGAAGGGCCGTGAGGGCCAATGGGATGAGAATTGTTTTTATTTGTAATAATTTAACACAGAGAGAATTTCGGGGAGATACCTGAAAGGCCGAGAGGGCCAATGTGATGAGAATTGTTTGTATTTGTAATAATTTAACACAGAGAGAATTCCGGGGAGATACATGTACCTGAAGGGACGAGAGGGCCAATGTGATGAGAATTGCTTGTATTTGTAATAATGTAAATACAGAGAGAATAACGGGGAGATACCTAAAGGGCCGAGAGGGCCAATGCGATGAGAATTGTTTGTATTTGTAATAATGTAACACAGAGAGAATACCAGGGAGATACCTGAAAGGCCGAGAGGGCCAATGCGATGAGAATTGTTTGTATTTGTAATAATGTAACACAGAGAGAATACCGGGGAGATACCTGAAGGGCCGAGAGGGCCAATGTGATGAGAATTGCTTGTATTTGTAATAATGTAAATACAGAGAGAATACCAGGGGGATACCTGAAGGGCCGAGAGGGCAAATGCGATGAGAATTGTTTGTATTTGTAATAATGTAACACAGAGAGAATACCGGGGGGATACCTGAAGGGCCGAGAGGGCCAATGTGATGAGAATTGTTTGTATTTGTAATAATGTAACACAGAGAGAATTCCGGGGAGATACCTAAAGGGCCGAGAGGGCCAATGCGATGAGAATTGTTTGTATTTGTAATAATGTAACACAGAGAGAATACCGGGGGGATACCTAAAGGGCCGAGAGGGCCAATGCGATGAGAATTGTTTGTATTTGTAATAATGTAACACAGAGAGAATACCGGGGGAATACCTAAAGGGCCGAGAGGGCCAATGCGATGAGAATTGTTTGTATTTGTAATAATGTAACACAGAGAGAATACCGGGGGGATACCTGAAGGGCCGAGAGGGCCAATGTGATGAGAATTGTTTGTATTTGTAATAATGTAACACAGAGATAATACCGGGGGGATACCTAAAGGGCCGAGAGGGCCAATGCGATGAAAATTGTTTGTATTTGTAATAATGTAACACAGAGAGAATACCGGGGAGATACCTAAAGGGCCCAGATGGCCAATGCGATGAGAATTGTTTGTATTTGTAATAATGTAACACAGAGAGAATACCGGGGGGATACCTAAAGGGCCGAGAGGGCCAATGCGATGAGAATTGTTTGTATTTGTAATAATGTAACACAGAGAGAATACCGGGGGAATACCTAAAGGGCCGAGAGGGCCAATGCGATGAGAATTGTTTGTATTTGTAATAATGTAACACAGAGAGAATACCGGGGGGATACCTGAAGGGCCGAGAGGGCCAATGTGATGAGAATTGTTTGTATTTGTAATAATGTAACACAGAGATAATACCGGGGGGATACCTGAAGGGCCGAGAGGGCCAATACGATGAGAATTGTTTGTATTTGTAATAATGTAACACAGAGAGAATACCGAGGAGATACCTAAAGGGCCCAGATGGCCAATGCGATGAGAATTGTTTGTATTTGTAATAATGTAACACAGAGAGAATACCGGGGGGATACCTAAAGGGCCGAGAGGGCCAATGTGATGAGAATTGTTTGTATTTTTAATAATTTAACACAGAGATAATTTCGGGGAGATACCTGAAAGGCCGAGAGGGCCAATGCGATAAGAATTGTTTGTATAATTTGTAATAATGTAACACAGAGAGAATACCGGGGAGATACTTGTACCTAAAGGGCCGAGAGGGCCAATGTGATGAGAATTGTTTGTATTTGTAATAATGTAACACAGAGAGAATTCCGGGGAGATACCTGAAGGGCCGAGAGGGCCAATGCGATGAGAATTGTTTGTATTTGTAATAATGTAACACAGAGAGAATACCGGGGAGATACCTAAAGGGCCGAGAGGGCCAATGCGATGAGAATTGTTTGTATTTGTAATAATGTAACACAGAGATAATTCTGGGGAGATACCTGAAGGGCAGGGAGGGCCAATGTGATGAGAATTGTTTGTATTTG
>JBAIAA010001576.1:0-28587 GCA_037893245.1 Crossaster papposus
GCATAAGAAATATGTAAAGGGAAAGAAGTGTGCATAAGAAATATGTAAAGGGAAAGAAGTGTGCATAAGAAATATGTAAAGGGAAAGAAGTGTGCATAAGAAATATGTAAAGGGAAAGAAGTGTGCATAAGAAATATGTAAAGGGAAAGAAGTGTGCATAAGAAATATGTAAAGGGAAAGAAGTGTGCATAAGAAATATGTAAAGGGAAAGAAGTGTGCATAAGAAATATGTAAAGGGAAAGAAGTGTGCATAAGAAATATGTAAAGGGAAAGAAGTGTGCATAAGAAATATGTAAAGGGAAAGAAGTGTGCATAAGAAATATGTAAAGGGAAAGAAGTGTGCATAAGAAATATGTAAAGGGAAAGAAGTGTGCATAAGAAATATGTAAAGGGAAAGAAGTGTGCATAAGAAATATGTAAAGGGAAAGAAGTGTGCATAAGAAATATGTAAAGGGAAAGAAGTGTGCATAAGAAATATGTAAAGGGAAAGAAGTGTGCATAAGAAATATGTAAAGGGAAAGAAGTGTGCATAAGAAATATGTAAAGGGAAAGAAGTGTGCATAAGAAATATGTAAAGGGAAAGAAGTGTGCATAAGAAATATGTAAAGGGAAAGAAGTGTGCATAAGAAATATGTAAAGGGAAAGAAGTGTGCATAAGAAATATGTAAAGGGAAAGAAGTGTGCATAAGAAATATGTAAAGGGAAAGAAGTGTGCATAAGAAATATGTAAGGAAAGAGTGTGCATAGAAATTAAGGAAAGAAGTGTGCATAAGAAATATGTAAAGGGAAAGAAGTGTGCATAAGAAATATGTAAAGGGAAAGAAGTGTGCATAAGAAATATGTAAAGGGAAAGAAGTGTGCATAAGAAATATGTAAAGGGAAAGAAGTGTGCATAAGAAATATGTAAAGGGAAAGAAGTGTGCATAAGAAATATGTAAAGGGAAAGAAGTGTGCATAAGAAATATGTAAAGGGAAAGAAGTGTGCATAAGAAATATGTAAAGGGAAAGAAGTGTGCATAAGAAATATGTAAAGGGAAAGAAGTGTGCATAAGAAATATGTAAAGGGAAAGAAGTGTGCATAAGAAATATGTAAAGGGAAAGAAGTGTGCATAAGAAATATGTAAAGGGAAAGAAGTGTGCATAAGAAATATGTAAAGGGAAAGAAGTGTGCATAAGAAATATGTAAAGGGAAAGAAGTGTGCATAAGAAATATGTAAAGGGAAAGAAGTGTGCATAAGAAATATGTAAAGGGAAAGAAGTGTGCATAAGAAATATGTAAAGGGAAAGAAGTGTGCATAAGAAATATGTAAAGGGAAAGAAGTGTGCATAAGAAATATGTAAAGGGAAAGAAGTGTGCATAAGAAATATGTAAAGGGAAAGAAGTGTGCATAAGAAATATGTAAAGGGAAAGAAGTGTGCATAAGAAATATGTAAAGGGAAAGAAGTGTGCATAAGAAATATGTAAAGGGAAAGAAGTGTGCATAAGAAATATGTAAAGGGAAAGAAGTGTGCATAAGAAATATGTAAAGGGAAAGAAGTGTGCATAAGAAATATGTAAAGGGAAAGAAGTGTGCATAAGAAATATGTAAAGGGAAAGAAGTGTGCATAAGAAATATGTAAAGGGAAGAAGTGTGCATAAGAAATATGTAAAGGGAAAGAAGTGTGCATAAGAAATATGTAAAGGGAAAGAAGTGTGCATAAGAAATATGTAAAGGGAAAGAAGTGTGCATAAGAAATATGTAAAGGGAAAGAAGTGTGCATAAGAAATATGTAAAGGGAAAGAAGTGTGCATAAGAAATATGTAAAGGGAAAGAAGTGTGCATAAGAAATATGTAAAGGGAAAGAAGTGTGCATAAGAAATATGTAAAGGGAAAGAAGTGTGCATAAGAAATATGTAAAGGGAAAGAAGTGTGCATAAGAAATATGTAAAGGGAAAGAAGTGTGCATAAGAAATATGTAAAGGGAAAGAAGTGTGCATAAGAAATATGTAAAGGGAAAGAAGTGTGCATAAGAAATATGTAAAGGGAAAGAAGTGTGCATAAGAAATATGTAAAGGGAAAGAAGTGTGCATAAGAAATATGTAAAGGGAAAGAAGTGTGCATAAGAAATATGTAAAGGGAAAGAAGTGTGCATAAGAAATATGTAAAGGGAAAGAAGTGTGCATAAGAAATATGTAAAGGGAAAGAAGTGTGCATAAGAAATATGTAAAGGGAAAGAAGTGTGCATAAGAAATATGTAAAGGGAAAGAAGTGTGCATAAGAAATATGTAAAGGGAAAGAAGTGTGCATAAGAAATATGTAAAGGGAAAGAAGTGTGCATAAGAAATATGTAAAGGGAAAGAAGTGTGCATAAGAAATATGTAAAGGGAAAGAAGTGTGCATAAGAAATATGTAAAGGGAAAGAAGTGTGCATAAGAAATATGTAAAGGGAAAGAAGTGTGCATAAGAAATATGTAAAGGGAAAGAAGTGTGCATAAGAAATATGTAAAGGGAAAGAAGTGTGCATAAGAAATATGTAAAGGGAAAGAAGTGTGCATAAGAAATATGTAAAGGGAAAGAAGTGTGCATAAGAAATATGTAAAGGGAAAGAAGTGTGCATAAGAAATATGTAAAGGGAAAGAAGTGTGCATAAGAAATATGTAAAGGGAAAGAAGTGTGCATAAGAAATATGTAAAGGGAAAGAAGTGTGCATAAGAAATATGTAAAGGGAAAGAAGTGTGCATAAGAAATATGTAAAGGGAAAGAAGTGTGCATAAGAAATATGTAAAGGGAAAGAAGTGTGCATAAGAAATATGTAAAGGGAAAGAAGTGTGCATAAGAAATATGTAAAGGGAAAGAAGTGTGCATAAGAAATATGTAAAGGGAAAGAAGTGTGCATAAGAAATATGTAAAGGGAAAGAAGTGTGCATAAGAAATATGTAGGGAAGAAGTGCATAAGAATATGTAAAGGGAAAGAAGTGTGCATAAGAAATATGTAAAGGGAAAGAAGTGTGCATAAGAAATATGTAAAGGGAAAGAAGTGTGCATAAGAAATATGTAAAGGGAAAGAAGTGTGCATAAGAAATATGTAAAGGGAAAGAAGTGTGCATAAGAAATATGTAAAGGGAAAGAAGTGTGCATAAGAAATATGTAAAGGGAAAGAAGTGTGCATAAGAAATATGTAAAGGGAAAGAAGTGTGCATAAGAAATATGTAAAGGGAAAGAAGTGTGCATAAGAAATATGTAAAGGGAAAGAAGTGTGCATAAGAAATATGTAAAGGGAAAGAAGTGTGCATAAGAAATATGTAAAGGGAAAGAAGTGTGCATAAGAAATATGTAAAGGGAAAGAAGTGTGCATAAGAAATATGTAAAGGGAAAGAAGTGTGCATAAGAAATATGTAAAGGGAAAGAAGTGTGCATAAGAAATATGTAAAGGGAAAGAAGTGTGCATAAGAAATATGTAAAGGGAAAGAAGTGTGCATAAGAAATATGTAAAGGGAAAGAAGTGTGCATAAGAAATATGTAAAGGGGAAAGAAGTGTGCATAAGAAATATGTAAAGGGAAAGAAGTGTGCATAAGAAATATGTAAAGGGAAAGAAGTGTGCATAAGAAATATGTAAAGGGAAAGAAGTGTGCATAAGAAATATGTAAAGGGAAAGAAGTGTGCATAAGAAATATGTAAAGGGAAAGAAGTGTGCATAAGAAATATGTAAAGGGAAAGAAGTGTGCATAAGAAATATGTAAAGGGAAAGAAGTGTGCATAAGAAATATGTAAAGGGAAAGAAGTGTGCATAAGAAATATGTAAAGGGAAAGAAGTGTGCATAAGAAATATGTAAAGGGAAAGAAGTGTGCATAAGAAATATGTAAAGGGAAAGAAGTGTGCATAAGAAATATGTAAAGGGAAAGAAGTGTGCATAAGAAATATGTAAAGGGAAAGAAGTGTGCATAAGAAATATGTAAAGGGAAAGAAGTGTGCATAAGAAATATGTAAAGGGAAAGAAGTGTGCATAAGAAATATGTAAAGGGAAAGAAGTGTGCATAAGAAATATGTAAAGGGAAAGAAGTGTGCATAAGAAATATGTAAAGGGAAAGAAGTGTGCATAAGAAATATGTAAAGGGAAAGAAGTGTGCATAAGAAATATGTAAAGGGAAAGAAGTGTGCATAAGAAATATGTAAAGGGAAAGAAGTGTGCATAAGAAATATGTAAAGGGAAAGAAGTGTGCATAAGAAATATGTAAAGGGAAAGAAGTGTGCATAAGAAATATGTAAAGGGAAAGAAGTGTGCATAAGAAATATGTAAAGGGAAAGAAGTGTGCATAAGAAATATGTAAAGGGAAAGAAGTGTGCATAAGAAATATGTAAAGGGAAAGAAGTGTGCATAAGAAATATGTAAAGGGAAAGAAGTGTGCATAAGAAATATGTAAAGGGAAAGAAGTGTGCATAAGAAATATGTAAAGGGAAAGAAGTGTGCATAAGAAATATGTAAAGGGAAAGAAGTGTGCATAAGAAATATGTAAAGGGAAAGAAGTGTGCATAAGAAATATGTAAAGGGAAAGAAGTGTGCATAAGAAATATGTAAAGGGAAAGAAGTGTGCATAAGAAATATGTAAAGGGAAAGAAGTGTGCATAAGAAATATGTAAAGGGAAAGAAGTGTGCATAAGAAATATGTAAAGGGAAAGAAGTGTGCATAAGAAATATGTAAAGGGAAAGAAGTGTGCATAAGAAATATGTAAAGGGAAAGAAGTGTGCATAAGAAATATGTAAAGGGAAAGAAGTGTGCATAAGAAATATGTAAAGGGAAAGAAGTGTGCATAAGAAATATGTAAAGGGAAAGAAGTGTGCATAAGAAATATGTAAAGGGAAAGAAGTGTGCATAAGAAATATGTAAAGGGAAAGAAGTGTGCATAAGAAATATGTAAAGGGAAAGAAGTGTGCATAAGAAATATGTAAAGGGAAAGAAGTGGCATAAGAAATATGTAAAGGGAAAGAAGTGTGCATAAGAAATATGTAAAGGGAAAGAAGTGTGCATAAGAAATATGTAAAGGGAAAGAAGTGTGCATAAGAAATATGTAAAGGGAAAGAAGTGTGCATAAGAAATATGTAAAGGGAAAGAAGTGTGCATAAGAAATATGTAAAGGGAAAGAAGTGTGCATAAGAAATATGTAAAGGGAAAGAAGTGTGCATAAGAAATATGTAAAGGGAAAGAAGTGTGCATAAGAAATATGTAAAGGGAAAGAAGTGTGCATAAGAAATATGTAAAGGGAAAGAAGTGTGCATAAGAAATATGTAAAGGGAAAGAAGTGTGCATAAGAAATATGTAAAGGGAAAGAAGTGTGCATAAGAAATATGTAAAGGGAAAGAAGTGTGCATAAGAAATATGTAAAGGGAAAGAAGTGTGCATAAGAAATATGTAAAGGGAAAGAAGTGTGCATAAGAAATATGTAAAGGGAAAGAAGTGTGCATAAGAAATATGTAAAGGGAAAGAAGTGTGCATAAGAAATATGTAAAGGGAAAGAAGTGTGCATAAGAAATATGTAAAGGGAAAGAAGTGTGCATAAGAAATATGTAAAGGGAAAGAAGTGTGCATAAGAAATATGTAAAGGGAAAGAAGTGTGCATAAGAAATATGTAAAGGGAAAGAAGTGTGCATAAGAAATATGTAAAGGGAAAGAAGTGTGCATAAGAAATATGTAAAGGGAAAGAAGTGTGCATAAGAAATATGTAAAGGGAAAGAAGTGTGCATAAGAAATATGTAAAGGGAAAGAAGTGTGCATAAGAAATATGTAAAGGGAAAGAAGTGTGCATAAGAAATATGTAAAGGGAAAGAAGTGTGCATAAGAAATATGTAAAGGGAAAGAAGTGTGCATAAGAAATATGTAAAGGGAAAGAAGTGTGCATAAGAAATATGTAAAGGGAAAGAAGTGTGCATAAGAAATATGTAAAGGGAAAGAAGTGTGCATAAGAAATATGTAAAGGGAAAGAAGTGTGCATAAGAAATATGTAAAGGGAAAGAAGTGTGCATAAGAAATATGTAAAGGGAAAGAAGTGTGCATAAGAAATATGTAAAGGGAAAGAAGTGTGCATAAGAAATATGTAAAGGGAAAGAAGTGTGCATAAGAAATATGTAAAGGGAAAGAAGTGTGCATAAGAAATATGTAAAGGGAAAGAAGTGTGCATAAGAAATATGTAAAGGGAAAGAAGTGTGCATAAGAAATATGTAAAGGGAAAGAAGTGTGCATAAGAAATATGTAAAGGGAAAGAAGTGTGCATAAGAAATATGTAAAGGGAAAGAAGTGTGCATAAGAAATATGTAAAGGGAAAGAAGTGTGCATAAGAAATATGTAAAGGGAAAGAAGTGTGCATAAGAAATATGTAAAGGGAAAGAAGTGTGCATAAGAAATATGTAAAGGGAAAGAAGTGTGCATAAGAAATATGTAAAGGGAAAGAAGTGTGCATAAGAAATATGTAAAGGGAAAGAAGTGTGCATAAGAAATATGTAAAGGGAAAGAAGTGTGCATAAGAAATATGTAAAGGGAAAGAAGTGTGCATAAGAAATATGTAAAGGGAAAGAAGTGTGCATAAGAAATATGTAAAGGGAAAGAAGTGTGCATAAGAAATATGTAAAGGGAAAGAAGTGTGCATAAGAAATATGTAAAGGGAAAGAAGTGTGCATAAGAAATATGTAAAGGGAAAGAAGTGTGCATAAGAAATATGTAAAGGGAAAGAAGTGTGCATAAGAAATATGTAAAGGGAAAGAAGTGTGCATAAGAAATATGTAAAGGGAAAGAAGTGTGCATAAGAAATATGTAAAGGGAAAGAAGTGTGCATAAGAAATATGTAAAGGGAAAGAAGTGTGCATAAGAAATATGTAAAGGGAAAGAAGTGTGCATAAGAAATATGTAAAGGGAAAGAAGTGTGCATAAGAAATATGTAAAGGGAAAGAAGTGTGCATAAGAAATATGTAAAGGGAAAGAAGTGTGCATAAGAAATATGTAAAGGGAAAGAAGTGTGCATAAGAAATATGTAAAGGGAAAGAAGTGTGCATAAGAAATATGTAAAGGGAAAGAAGTGTGCATAAGAAATATGTAAAGGGAAAGAAGTGTGCATAAGAAATATGTAAAGGGAAAGAAGTGTGCATAAGAAATATGTAAAGGGAAAGAAGTGTGCATAAGAAATATGTAAAGGGAAAGAAGTGTGCATAAGAAATATGTAAAGGGAAAGAAGTGTGCATAAGAAATATGTAAAGGGAAAGAAGTGTGCATAAGAAATATGTAAAGGGAAAGAAGTGTGCATAAGAAATATGTAAAGGGAAAGAAGTGTGCATAAGAAATATGTAAAGGGAAAGAAGTGTGCATAAGAAATATGTAAAGGGAAAGAAGTGTGCATAAGAAATATGTAAAGGGAAAGAAGTGTGCATAAGAAATATGTAAAGGGAAAGAAGTGTGCATAAGAAATATGTAAAGGGAAAGAAGTGTGCATAAGAAATATGTAAAGGGAAAGAAGTGTGCATAAGAAATATGTAAAGGGAAAGAAGTGTGCATAAGAAATATGTAAAGGGAAAGAAGTGTGCATAAGAAATATGTAAAGGGAAAGAAGTGTGCATAAGAAATATGTAAAGGGAAAGAAGTGTGCATAAGAAATATGTAAAGGGAAAGAAGTGTGCATAAGAAATATGTAAAGGGAAAGAAGTGTGCATAAGAAATATGTAAAGGGAAAGAAGTGTGCATAAGAAATATGTAAAGGGAAAGAAGTGTGCATAAGAAATATGTAAAGGGAAAGAAGTGTGCATAAGAAATATGTAAAGGGAAAGAAGTGTGCATAAGAAATATGTAAAGGGAAAGAAGTGTGCATAAGAAATATGTAAAGGGAAAGAAGTGTGCATAAGAAATATGTAAAGGGAAAGAAGTGTGCATAAGAAATATGTAAAGGGAAAGAAGTGTGCATAAGAAATATGTAAAGGGAAAGAAGTGTGCATAAGAAATATGTAAAGGGAAAGAAGTGTGCATAAGAAATATGTAAAGGGAAAGAAGTGTGCATAAGAAATATGTAAAGGGAAAGAAGTGTGCATAAGAAATATGTAAAGGGAAAGAAGTGTGCATAAGAAATATGTAAAGGGAAAGAAGTGTGCATAAGAAATATGTAAAGGGAAAGAAGTGTGCATAAGAAATATGTAAAGGGAAAGAAGTGTGCATAAGAAATATGTAAAGGGAAAGAAGTGTGCATAAGAAATATGTAAAGGGAAAGAAGTGTGCATAAGAAATATGTAAAGGGAAAGAAGTGTGCATAAGAAATATGTAAAGGGAAAGAAGTGTGCATAAGAAATATGTAAAGGGAAAGAAGTGTGCATAAGAAATATGTAAAGGGAAAGAAGTGTGCATAAGAAATATGTAAAGGGAAAGAAGTGTGCATAAGAAATATGTAAAGGGAAAGAAGTGTGCATAAGAAATATGTAAAGGGAAAGAAGTGTGCATAAGAAATATGTAAAGGGAAAGAAGTGTGCATAAGAAATATGTAAAGGGAAAGAAGTGTGCATAAGAAATATGTAAAGGGAAAGAAGTGTGCATAAGAAATATGTAAAGGGAAAGAAGTGTGCATAAGAAATATGAAAGGGAAAGAAGTGTCATAAGAAATATGTAAAGGGAAAGAAGTGTGCATAAGAAATATGTAAAGGGAAAGAAGTGTGCATAAGAAATATGTAAAGGGAAAGAAGTGTGCATAAGGGAAAGGAAGTGTGCATAAGAAATATGTAAAGGGAAAGAAGTGTGCATAAGAAATATGTAAAGGGAAAGAAGTGTGCATAAGAAATATGTAAAGGGAAAGAAGTGTGCATAAGAAATATGTAAAGGGAAAGAAGTGTGCATAAGAAATATGTAAAGGGAAAGAAGTGTGCATAAGAAATATGTAAAGGGAAAGAAGTGTGCATAAGAAATATGTAAAGGGAAAGAAGTGTGCATAAGAAATATGTAAAGGGAAAGAAGTGTGCATAAGAAATATGTAAAGGGAAAGAAGTGTGCATAAGAAATATGTAAAGGGAAAGAAGTGTGCATAAGAAATATGTAAAGGGAAAGAAGTGTGCATAAGAAATATGTAAAGGGAAAGAAGTGTGCATAAGAAATATGTAAAGGGAAAGAAGTGTGCATAAGAAATATGTAAAGGGAAAGAAGTGTGCATAAGAAATATGTAAAGGGAAAGAAGTGTGCATAAGAAATATGTAAAGGGAAAGAAGTGTGCATAAGAAATATGTAAAGGGAAAGAAGTGTGCATAAGAAATATGTAAAGGGAAAGAAGTGTGCATAAGAAATATGTAAAGGGAAAGAAGTGTGCATAAGAAATATGTAAAGGGAAAGAAGTGTGCATAAGAAATATGTAAAGGGAAAGAAGTGTGCATAAGAAATATGTAAAGGGAAAGAAGTGTGCATAAGAAATATGTAAAGGGAAAGAAGTGTGCATAAGAAATATGTAAAGGGAAAAGAAGTGTGCATAAGAAATATGTAAAGGGAAAGAAGTGTGCATAAGAAATATGTAAAGGGAAAGAAGTGTGCATAAGAAATATGTAAGGGAAAGAAGTGTGCATAAGAAATATGTAAAGGGAAAGAAGTGTGCATAAGAAATATGTAAAGGGAAAGAAGTGTGCATAAGAAATATGTAAAGGGAAAGAAGTGTGCATAAGAAATATGTAAAGGGAAAGAAGTGTGCATAAGAAATATGTAAAGGGAAAGAAGTGTGCATAAGAAATATGTAAAGGGAAAGAAGTGTGCATAAGAAATATGTAAAGGGAAAGAAGTGTGCATAAGAAATATGTAAAGGGAAAGAAGTGTGCATAAGAAATATGTAAAGGGAAAGAAGTGTGCATAAGAAATATGTAAAGGGAAAGAAGTGTGCATAAGAAATATGTAAAGGGAAAGAAGTGTGCATAAGAAATATGTAAAGGGAAAGAAGTGTGCATAAGAAATATGTAAAGGGAAAGAAGTGTGCATAAGAAATATGTAAAGGGAAAGAAGTGTGCATAAGAAATATGTAAAGGGAAAGAAGTGTGCATAAGAAATATGTAAAGGGAAAGAAGTGTGCATAAGAAATATGTAAAGGGAAAGAAGTGTGCATAAGAAATATGTAAAGGGAAAGAAGTGTGCATAAGAAATATGTAAAGGGAAAGAAGTGTGCATAAGAAATATGTAAAGGGAAAGAAGTGTGCATAAGAAATATGTAAAGGGAAAGAAGTGTGCATAAGAAATATGTAAAGGGAAAGA
Source organism: Crossaster papposus (assembly GCA_037893245.1). Classification (NCBI taxonomy): domain Eukaryota; kingdom Metazoa; phylum Echinodermata; class Asteroidea; order Velatida; family Solasteridae; genus Crossaster; species Crossaster papposus. Next base: position 10,228 of record JBAIAA010001576.1, read on the forward strand.
AGTGTGCATAAGAAATATGTAAAGGGAAAGAAGTGTGCATAAGAAATATGTAAAGGGAAAGAAGTGTGCATAAGAAATATGTAAAGGGAAAGAAGTGTGCATAAGAAATATGTAAAGGGAAAGAAGTGTGCATAAGAAATATGTAAAGGGAAAGAAGTGTGCATAAGAAATATGTAAAGGGAAAAGAAGTGTGCATAAGAAATATGTAAAGGGAAAGAAGTGTGCATAAGAAATATGTAAAGGGAAAGAAGTGTGCATAAGAAATATGTAAAGGGAAAGAAGTGTGCATAAGAAATATGTAAAGGGAAAGAAGTGTGCATAAGAAATATGTAAAGGGAAAGAAGTGTGCATAAGAAATATGTAAAGGGAAAGAAGTGTGCATAAGAAATATGTAAAGGGAAAGAAGTGTGCATAAGAAATATGTAAAGGGAAAGAAGTGTGCATAAGAAATATGTAAAGGGAAAGAAGTGTGCATAAGAAATATGTAAAGGGAAAGAAGTGTGCATAAGAAATATGTAAAGGGAAAGAAGTGTGCATAAGAAATATGTAAAGGGAAAGAAGTGTGCATAAGAAATATGTAAAGGGAAAGAAGTGTGCATAAGAAAATATGTAAAGGGAAAGAAGTGTGCATAAGAAATATGTAAAGGGAAAGAAGTGTGCATAAGAAATATGTAAAGGGAAAGAAGTGTGCATAAGAAATATGTAAAGGGAAAGAAGTGTGCATAAGAAATATGTAAAGGGAAAGAAGTGTGCATAAGAAATATGTAAAGGGAAAGAAGTGTGCATAAGAAATATGTAAAGGGAAAGAAGTGTGCATAAGAAATATGTAAAGGGAAAGAAGTGTGCATAAGAAATATGTAAAGGGAAAGAAGTGTGCATAAGAAATATGTAAAGGGAAAGAAGTGTGCATAAGAAATATGTAAAGGGAAAGAAGTGTGCATAAGAAATATGTAAAGGGAAAGAAGTGTGCATAAGAAATATGTAAAGGGAAAGAAGTGTGCATAAGAAATATGTAAAGGGAAAGAAGTGTGCATAAGAAATATGTAAAGGGAAAGAAGTGTGCATAAGAAATATGTAAAGGGAAAGAAGTGTGCATAAGAAATATGTAAAGGGAAAGAAGTGTGCATAAGAAATATGTAAAGGGAAAGAAGTGTGCATAAGAAATATGTAAAGGGAAAGAAGTGTGCATAAGAAATATGTAAAGGGAAAGAAGTGTGCATAAGAAATATGTAAAGGGAAAGAAGTGTGCATAAGAAATATGTAAAGGGAAAGAAGTGTGCATAAGAAATATGTAAAGGGAAAGAAGTGTGCATAAGAAATATGTAAAGGGAAAGAAGTGTGCATAAGAAATATGTAAAGGGAAAGAAGTGTGCATAAGAAATATGTAAAGGGAAAGAAGTGTGCATAAGAAATATGTAAAGGGAAAGAAGTGTGCATAAGAAATATGTAAAGGGAAAGAAGTGTGCATAAGAAATATGTAAAGGGAAAGAAGTGTGCATAAGAAATATGTAAAGGGAAAGAAGTGTGCATAAGAAATATGTAAAGGGAAAGAAGTGTGCATAAGAAATATGTAAAGGGAAAGAAGTGTGCATAAGAAATATGTAAAGGGAAAGAAGTGTGCATAAGAAATATGTAAAGGGAAAGAAGTGTGCATAAGAAATATGTAAAGGGAAAGAAGTGTGCATAAGAAATATGTAAAGGGAAAGAAGTGTGCATAAGAAATATGTAAAGGGAAAGAAGTGTGCATAAGAAATATGTAAAGGGAAAGAAGTGTGCATAAGAAATATGTAAAGGGAAAGAAGTGTGCATAAGAAATATGTAAAGGGAAAGAAGTGTGCATAAGAAATATGTAAAGGGAAAGAAGTGTGCATAAGAAATATGTAAAGGGAAAGAAGTGTGCATAAGAAATATGTAAAGGGAAAGAAGTGTGCATAAGAAATATGTAAAGGGAAAGAAGTGTGCATAAGAAATATGTAAAGGGAAAGAAGTGTGCATAAGAAATATGTAAAGGGAAAGAAGTGTGCATAAGAAATATGTAAAGGGAAAGAAGTGTGCATAAGAAATATGTAAAGGGAAAGAAGTGTGCATAAGAAATATGTAAAGGGAAAGAAGTGTGCATAAGAAATATGTAAAGGGAAAGAAGTGTGCATAAGAAATATGTAAAGGGAAAGAAGTGTGCATAAGAAATATGTAAAGGGAAAGAAGTGTGCATAAGAAAATATGTAAAGGGAAAGAAGTGTGCATAAGAAATATGTAAAGGGAAAGAAGTGTGCATAAGAAATATGTAAAGGGAAAGAAGTGTGCATAAGAAATATGTAAAGGGAAAGAAGTGTGCATAAGAAATATGTAAAGGGAAAGAAGTGTGCATAAGAAATATGTAAAGGGAAAGAAGTGTGCATAAGAAATATGTAAAGGGAAAGAAGTGTGCATAAGAAATATGTAAAGGGAAAGAAGTGTGCATAAGAAATATGTAAAGGGAAAGAAGTGTGCATAAGAAATATGTAAAGGGAAAGAAGTGTGCATAAGAAATATGTAAAGGGAAAGAAGTGTGCATAAGAAATATGTAAAGGGAAAGAAGTGTGCATAAGAAATATGTAAAGGGAAAGAAGTGTGCATAAGAAATATGTAAAGGGAAAGAAGTGTGCATAAGAAATATGTAAAGGGAAAGAAGTGTGCATAAGAAATATGTAAAGGGAAAGAAGTGTGCATAAGAAATATGTAAAGGGAAAGAAGTGTGCATAAGAAATATGTAAAGGGAAAGAAGTGTGCATAAGAAATATGTAAAGGGAAAGAAGTGTGCATAAGAAAATATGTAAAGGGAAAGAAGTGTGCATAAGAAATATGTAAAGGGAAAGAAGTGTGCATAAGAAATATGTAAAGGGAAAGAAGTGTGCATAAGAAATATGTAAAGGGAAAGAAGTGTGCATAAGAAATATGTAAAGGGAAAGAAGTGTGCATAAGAAATATGTAAAGGGAAAGAAGTGTGCATAAGAAATATGTAAAGGGAAAGAAGTGTGCATAAGAAATATGTAAAGGGAAAGAAGTGTGCATAAGAAATATGTAAAGGGAAAGAAGTGTGCATAAGAAATATGTAAAGGGAAAGAAGTGTGCATACGAAATATGTAAAGGGAAAGAAGTGTGCATAAGAAATATGTAAAGGGAAAGAAGTGTGCATAAGAAATATGTAAAGGGAAAGAAGTGTGCATAAGAAATATGTAAAGGGAAAGAAGTGTGCATAAGAAATATGTAAAGGGAAAGAAGTGTGCATAAGAAATATGTAAAGGGAAAGAAGTGTGCATAAGAAAATATGTAAAGGGAAAGAAGTGTGCATAAGAAATATGTAAAGGGAAAGAAGTGTGCATAAGAAATATGTAAAGGGAAAGAAGTGTGCATAAGAAATATGTAAAGGGAAAGAAGTGTGCATAAGAAATATGTAAAGGGAAAGAAGTGTGCATAAGAAATATGTAAAGGGAAAGAAGTGTGCATAAGAAATATGTAAAGGGAAAGAAGTGTGCATAAGAAATATGTAAAGGGAAAGAAGTGTGCATAAGAAATATGTAAAGGGAAAGAAGTGTGCATAAGAAATATGTAAAGGGAAAGAAGTGTGCATAAGAAATATGTAAAGGGAAAGAAGTGTGCATAAGAAATATGTAAAGGGAAAGAAGTGTGCATAAGAAAATATGTAAAGGGAAAGAAGTGTGCATAAGAAATATGTAAAGGGAAAGAAGTGTGCATAAGAAATATGTAAAGGGAAAGAAGTGTGCATAAGAAATATGTAAAGGGAAAGAAGTGTGCATAAGAAATATGTAAAGGGAAAGAAGTGTGCATAAGAAATATGTAAAGGGAAAGAAGTGTGCATAAGAAATATGTAAAGGGAAAGAAGTGTGCATAAGAAATATGTAAAGGGAAAGAAGTGTGCATAAGAAATATGTAAAGGGAAAGAAGTGTGCATAAGAAATATGTAAAGGGAAAGAAGTGTGCATAAGAAATATGTAAAGGGAAAGAAGTGTGCATAAGAAATATGTAAAGGGAAAGAAGTGTGCATAAGAAATATGTAAAGGGAAAGAAGTGTGCATAAGAAATATGTAAAGGGAAAGAAGTGTGCATAAGAAATATGTAAAGGGAAAGAAGTGTGCATAAGAAATATGTAAAGGGAAAGAAGTGTGCATAAGAAATATGTAAAGGGAAAGAAGTGTGCATAAGAAATATGTAAAGGGAAAGAAGTGTGCATAAGAAATATGTAAAGGGAAAGAAGTGTGCATAAGAAATATGTAAAGGGAAAGAAGTGTGCATAAGAAATATGTAAAGGGAAAGAAGTGTGCATAAGAAATATGTAAAGGGAAAGAAGTGTGCATAAGAAATATGTAAAGGGAAAGAAGTGTGCATAAGAAATATGTAAAGGGAAAGAAGTGTGCATAAGAAATATGTAAAGGGAAAGAAGTGTGGCATAAGAAATATGTAAAGGGAAAGAAGTGTGCATAAGAAATATGTAAAGGGAAAGAAGTGTGCATAAGAAATATGTAAAGGGAAAGAAGTGTGCATAAGAAATATGTAAAGGGAAAGAAGTGTGCATAAGAAATATGTAAAGGGAAAGAAGTGTGCATAAGAAATATGTAAAGGGAAAGAAGTGTGCATAAGAAATATGTAAAGGGAAAGAAGTGTGCATAAGAAATATGTAAAGGGAAAGAAGTGTGCATAAGAAATATGTAAAGGGAAAGAAGTGTGCATAAGAAATATGTAAAGGGAAAGAAGTGTGCATAAGAAATATGTAAAGGGAAAGAAGTGTGCATAAGAAATATGTAAAGGGAAAGAAGTGTGCATAAGAAAATATGTAAAGGGAAAGAAGTGTGCATAAGAAATATGTAAAGGGAAAGAAGTGTGCATAAGAAAATATGTAAAGGGAAAGAAGTGTGCATAAGAAATATGTAAAGGGAAAGAAGTGTGCATAAGAAATATGTAAAGGGAAAGAAGTGTGCATAAGAAATATGTAAAGGGAAAGAAGTGTGCATAAGAAATATGTAAAGGGAAAGAAGTGTGCATAAGAAATATGTAAAGGGAAAGAAGTGTGCATAAGAAATATGTAAAGGGAAAGAAGTGTGCATAAGAAATATGTAAAGGGAAAGAAGTGTGCATAAGAAATATGTAAAGGGAAAGAAGTGTGCATAAGAAATATGTAAAGGGAAAGAAGTGTGCATAAGAAATATGTAAAGGGAAAGAAGTGTGCATAAGAAATATGTAAAGGGAAAGAAGTGTGCATAAGAAATATGTAAAGGGAAAGAAGTGTGCATAAGAAATATGTAAAGGGAAAGAAGTGTGCATAAGAAATATGTAAAGGGAAAGAAGTGTGCATAAGAAATATGTAAAGGGAAAGAAGTGTGCATAAGAAATATGTAAAGGGAAAGAAGTGTGCATAAGAAATATGTAAAGGGAAAGAAGTGTGCATAAGAAATATGTAAAGGGAAAGAAGTGTGCATAAGAAATATGTAAAGGGAAAGAAGTGTGCATAAGAAATATGTAAAGGGAAAGAAGTGTGCATAAGAAATATGTAAAGGGAAAGAAGTGTGCATAAGAAATATGTAAAGGGAAAGAAGTGTGCATAAGAAATATGTAAAGGGAAAGAAGTGTGCATAAGAAATATGTAAAGGGAAAGAAGTGTGCATAAGAAATATGTAAAGGGAAAGAAGTGTGCATAAGAAATATGTAAAGGGAAAGAAGTGTGCATAAGAAATATGTAAAGGGAAAGAAGTGTGCATAAGAAATATGTAAAGGGAAAGAAGTGTGCATAAGAAATATGTAAAGGGAAAGAAGTGTGCATAAGAAATATGTAAAGGGAAAGAAGTGTGCATAAGAAATATGTAAGGGAAAGAAGTGTGCATAAGAAATATGTAAAGGGAAAGAAGTGTGCATAAGAAATATGTAAAGGGAAAGAAGTGTGCATAAGAAATATGTAAAGGAAAGAAGTGTGCATAAGAAATATGTAAAGGGAAAGAAGTGTGCATAAGAAATATGTAAGGGAAAGAAGTGTGCATAAGAAATATGTAAAGGAAAGAAGTGTGCATAAGAAATATGTAAAGGGAAAGAAGTGTGCATAAGAAATATGTAAAGGGAAAGAAGTGTGCATAAGAAATATGTAAAGGGAAAGAAGTGTGCATAAGAAATATGTAAAGGGAAAAGAAGTGTGCATAAGAAATATGTAAAGGGAAAGAAGTGTGCATAAGAAATATGTAAAGGGAAAGAAGTGTGCATAAGAAATATGTAAAGGGAAAGAAGTGTGCATAAGAAATATGTAAAGGGAAAGAAGTGTGCATAAGAAATATGTAAAGGGAAAGAAGTGTGCATAAGAAATATGTAAAGGGAAAGAAGTGTGCATAAGAAATATGTAAAGGGAAAGAAGTGTGCATAAGAAATATGTAAAGGGAAAGAAGTGTGCATAAGAAATATGTAAAGGGAAAGAAGTGTGCATAAGAAATATGTAAAGGGAAAGAAGTGTGCATAAGAAATATGTAAAGGGAAAGAAGTGTGCATAAGAAATATGTAAAGGGAAAGAAGTGTGCATAAGAAATATGTAAAGGGAAAGAAGTGTGCATAAGAAATATGTAAAGGAAAGAAGTGTGCATAAGAAATATGTAAAGGGAAAAGAAGTGTGCATAAGAAATATGTAAAGGGAAAGAAGTGTGCATAAGAAATATGTAAAGGGAAAGAAGTGTGCATAAGAAATATGTAAAGGGAAAGAAGTGTGCATAAGAAATATGTAAAGGGAAAGAAGTGTGCATAAGAAATATGTAAAGGGAAAGAAGTGTGCATAAGAAATATGTAAAGGGAAAGAAGTGTGCATAAGAAATATGTAAAGGGAAAGAAGTGTGCATAAGAAATATGTAAAGGGAAAGAAGTGTGCATAAGAAAATATGTAAAGGGAAAGAAGTGTGCATACGAAATATGTAAAGGGAAAGAAGTGTGCATAAGAAATATGTAAAGGGAAAGAAGTGTGCATAAGAAATATGTAAAGGGAAAGAAAGTGTGCATAAGAAATATGTAAAGGGAAAAGAAGTGTGCATAAGAAATATGTAAAGGGAAAGAAGTGTGCATAAGAAATATGTAAAGGGAAAGAAGTGTGCATAAGAAATATGTAAAGGGAAAGAAGTGTGCATAAGAAATATGTAAAGGGAAAGAAGTGTGCATAAGAAATATGTAAAGGGAAAGAAGTGTGCATAAGAAATATGTAAAAGGGAAAGAAGTGTGCATAAGAAATATGTAAAGGGAAAGAAGTGTGCATAAGAAATATGTAAAGGGAAAGAAGTGTGCATAAGAAATATGTAAAGGGAAAGAAGTGTGCATAAGAAATATGTAAAGGGAAAGAAGTGTGCATAAGAAAATATGTAAAGGGAAAGAAGTGTGCATAAGAAATATGTAAAGGGAAAGAAGTGTGCATAAGAAATATGTAAAGGGAAAGAAGTGTGCATAAGAAATATGTAAAGGGAAAGAAGTGTGCATAAGAAATATGTAAAGGGAAAGAAGTGTGCATAAGAAATATGTAAAGGGAAAGAAGTGTGCATAAGAAATATGTAAAGGGAAAGAAGTGTGCATAAGAAATATGTAAAGGGAAAGAAGTGTGCATAAGAAATCTGTAAAGGGAAAGAAGTGTGCATAAGAAATCTGTAAAGGGAAAGAAGTGTGCATAAGAAATATGTAAAGGGAAAGAAGTGTGCATAAGAAATATGTAAAGGGAAAGAAGTGTGCATAAGAAATATGTAAAGGGAAAGAAGTGTGCATAAGAAATATGTAAAGGGAAAGAAGTGTGCATAAGAAAATATGTAAAGGGAAAGAAGTGTGCATAAGAAATATGTAAAGGGAAAGAAGTGTGCATAAGAAATATGTAAAGGGAAAGAAGTGTGCATAAGAAATATGTAAAGGGAAAGAAGTGTGCATAAGAAATATGTAAAGGGAAAGAAGTGTGCATAAGAAATATGTAAAGGGAAAGAAGTGTGCATAAGAAATATGTAAAGGGAAAGAAGTGTGCATAAGAAATATGTAAAGGGAAAGAAGTGTGCATAAGAAATATGTAAAGGGAAAGAAGTGTGCATAAGAAATATGTAAAGGGAAAGAAGTGTGCATAAGAAATATGTAAAGGGAAAGAAGTGTGCATAAGAAATATGTAAAAGGGAAAGAAGTGTGCATAAGAAATATGTAAAGGGAAAGAAGTGTGCATAAGAAATATGTAAAGGGAAAGAAGTGTGCATAAGAAATATGTAAAGGGAAAGAAGTGTGCATAAGAAATATGTAAAGGGAAAGAAGTGTGCATAAGAAATATGTAAAGGGAAAGAAGTGTGCATAAGAAATATGTAAAGGGAAAGAAGTGTGCATAAGAAATATGTAAAGGGAAAGAAGTGTGCATAAGAAATATGTAAAGGGAAAGAAGTGTGCATAAGAAATATGTAAAGGGAAAGAAGTGTGCATAAGAAATATGTAAAGGGAAAGAAGTGTGCATAAGAAATATGTAAAGGGAAAGAAGTGTGCATAAGAAATATGTAAAGGGAAAGAAGTGTGCATAAGAAATATGTAAAGGGAAAGAAGTGTGCATAAGAAAATATGTAAAGGGAAAGAAGTGTGCATAAGAAATATGTAAAGGGAAAGAAGTGTGCATAAGAAATATGTAAAGGGAAAGAAGTGTGCATAAGAAAATATGTAAAGGGAAAGAAGTGTGCATAAGAAATATGTAAAGGGAAAGAAGTGTGCATAAGAAATATGTAAAGGGAAAGAAGTGTGCATAAGAAATATGTAAAGGGAAAGAAGTGTGCATAAGAAATATGTAAAGGGAAAGAAGTGTGCATAAGAAATATGTAAAGGGAAAGAAGTGTGCATAAGAAATATGTAAAGGGAAAGAAGTGTGCATAAGAAATATGTAAAGGGAAAGAAGTGTGCATAAGAAATATGTAAAGGGAAAGAAGTGTGCATAAGAAATATGTAAAGGGAAAGAAGTGTGCATAAGAAATATGTAAAGGGAAAGAAGTGTGCATAAGAAATATGTAAAGGGAAAGAAGTGTGCATAAGAAATATGTAAAGGGAAAGAAGTGTGCATAAGAAATATGTAAAGGGAAAGAAGTGTGCATAAGAAATATGTAAAGGGAAAGAAGTGTGCATAAGAAATATGTAAAGGGAAAGAAGTGTGCATAAGAAAATATGTAAAGGGAAAGAAGTGTGCATAAGAAAATATGTAAAGGGAAAGAAGTGTGCATAAGAAATATGTAAGGGAAAGAAGTGTGCATAAGAAATATGTAAAGGGAAAGAAGTGTGCATAAGAAATATGTAAAGGGAAAGAAGTGTGCATAAGAAATATGTAAAGGGAAAGAAGTGTGCATAAGAAATATGTAAAGGGAAAGAAGTGTGCATAAGAAATATGTAAAGGGAAAGAAGTGTGCATAAGAAATATGTAAAGGGAAAGAAGTGTGCATAAGAAATATGTAAAGGGAAAGAAGTGTGCATAAGAAATATGTAAAGGGAAAGAAGTGTGCATAAGAAATATGTAAAGGGAAAGAAGTGTGCATAAGAAATATGTAAAGGGAAAGAAGTGTGCATAAGAAATATGTAAAGGGAAAGAAGTGTGCATAAGAAATATGTAAAGGGAAAGAAGTGTGCATAAGAAATATGTAAAGGGAAAGAAGTGTGCATAAGAAATATGTAAAGGGAAAGAAGTGTGCATAAGAAATATGTAAAGGGAAAGAAGTGTGCATAAGAAATATGTAAAGGGAAAGAAGTGTGCATAAGAAATATGTAAAGGGAAAGAAGTGTGCATAAGAAATATGTAAAGGGAAAGAAGTGTGCATAAGAAATATGTAAAGGGAAAGAAGTGTGCATAAGAAATATGTAAAGGGAAAGAAGTGTGCATAAGAAATATGTAAAGGGAAAGAAGTGTGCATAAGAAATATGTAAAGGGAAAGAAGTGTGCATAAGAAATATGTAAAGGGAAAGAAGTGTGCATAAGAAATATGTAAAGGGAAAGAAGTGTGCATAAGAAATATGTAAAGGGAAAGAAGTGTGCATAAGAAATATGTAAAGGGAAAGAAGTGTGCATAAGAAATATGTAAAGGGAAAGAAGTGTGCATAAGAAAATATGTAAAGGGAAAGAAGTGTGCATAAGAAATATGTAAAGGGAAAGAAGTGTGCATAAGAAATATGTAAAGGGAAAGAAGTGTGCATAAGAAATATGTAAAGGGAAAGAAGTGTGCATAAGAAATATGTAAAGGAAAGAAGTGTGCATAAGAAATATGTAAAGGGAAAGAAGTGTGCATAAGAAATATGTAAAGGGAAAGAAGTGTGCATAAGAAATATGTAAAGGGAAAGAAGTGTGCATAAGAAATATGTAAAGGGAAAGAAGTGTGCATAAGAAATATGTAAAGGGAAAGAAGTGTGCATAAGAAATATGTAAAGGGAAAGAAGTGTGCATAAGAAATATGTAAAGGGAAAGAAGTGTGCATAAGAAATATGTAAAGGGAAAGAAGTGTGCATAAGAAATATGTAAAGGGAAAGAAGTGTGCATAAGAAAATATGTAAAGGGAAAGAAGTGTGCATAAGAAATATGTAAAGGGAAAGAAGTGTGCATAAGAAATATGTAAAGGGAAAGAAGTGTGCATAAGAAATATGTAAAGGGAAAGAAGTGTGCATAAGAAATATGTAAAGGGAAAGAAGTGTGCATAAGAAATATGTAAAGGGAAAGAAGTGTGCATAAGAAATATGTAAAGGGAAAGAAGTGTGCATAAGAAATATGTAAAGGGAAAGAAGTGTGCATAAGAAATATGTAAAGGGAAAGAAGTGTGCATAAGAAATATGTAAAGGGAAAGAAGTGTGCATAAGAAATATGTAAAGGGAAAGAAGTGTGCATAAGAAATATGTAAAGGGAAAGAAGTGTGCATAAGAAATATGTAAAGGGAAAGAAGTGTGCATAAGAAATATGTAAAGGGAAAGAAGTGTGCATAAGAAATATGTAAAGGGAAAGAAGTGTGCATAAGAAATATGTAAAGGGAAAGAAGTGTGCATAAGAAATATGTAAAGGGAAAGAAGTGTGCATAAGAAATATGTAAAGGGAAAGAAGTGTGCATAAGAAATATGTAAAGGGAAAGAAGTGTGCATAAGAAATATGTAAAGGGAAAGAAGTGTGCATAAGAAATATGTAAAGGGAAAGAAGTGTGCATAAGAAATATGTAAAGGGAAAGAAGTGTGCATAAGAAATATGTAAAGGGAAAGAAGTGTGCATAAGAAATATGTAAAGGGAAAGAAGTGTGCATAAGAAATATGTAAAGGGAAAGAAGTGTGCAATAAGAAATATGTAAAGGGAAAGAAGTGTGCATAAGAAATATGTAAAGGGAAAGAAGTGTGCATACGAAATATGTAAAGGGAAAGAAGTGTGCATAAGAAAATATGTAAAGGGAAAGAAGTGTGCATAAGAAATATGTAAAGGGAAAGAAGTGTGCATAAGAAATATGTAAAGGGAAAGAAGTGTGCATAAGAAATATGTAAAGGGAAAGAAGTGTGCATAAGAAATATGTAAAGGGAAAGAAGTGTGCATAAGAAATATGTAAAGGGAAAGAAGTGTGCATAAGAAATATGTAAAGGGAAAGAAGTGTGCATAAGAAATATGTAAAGGGAAAGAAGTGTGCATAAGAAATATGTAAAGGGAAAGAAGTGTGCATAAGAAATATGTAAAGGGAAAGAAGTGTGCATAAGAAATATGTAAAGGGAAAGAAGTGTGCATAAGAAATATGTAAAGGGAAAGAAGTGTGCATAAGAAATATGTAAAGGGAAAGAAGTGTGCATAAGAAATATGTAAAGGGAAAGAAGTGTGCATAAGAAATATGTAAAGGGAAAGAAGTGTGCATAAGAAATATGTAAAGGGAAAGAAGTGTGCATAAGAAATATGTAAAGGGAAAGAAGTGTGCATAAGAAATATGTAAAGGGAAAGAAGTGTGCATAAGAAATATGTAAAGGGAAAGAAGTGTGCATAAGAAATATGTAAAGGGAAAGAAGTGTGCATAAGAAATATGTAAAGGGAAAGAAGTGTGCATAAGAAATATGTAAAGGGAAAGAAGTGTGCATAAGAAATATGTAAAGGGAAAGAAGTGTGCATAAGAAATATGTAAAGGGAAAGAAGTGTGCATAAGAAAATATGTAAAGGGAAAGAAGTGTGCATAAGAAATATGTAAAGGGAAAGAAGTGTGCATAAGAAATATGTAAAGGGAAAGAAGTGTGCATAAGAAAATATGTAAAGGGAAAGAAGTGTGCATAAGAAATATGTAAAGGGAAAGAAGTGTGCATAAGAAATATGTAAAGGGAAAGAAGTGTGCATAAGAAATATGTAAAGGGAAAGAAGTGTGCATAAGAAATATGTAAAGGGAAAGAAGTGTGCATAAGAAATATGTAAAGGGAAAGAAGTGTGCATAAGAAATATGTAAAGGGAAAGAAGTGTGCATAAGAAATATGTAAAGGGAAAGAAGTGTGCATAAGAAATATGTAAAGGGAAAGAAGTGTGCATAAGAAATATGTAAAGGGAAAGAAGTGTGCATAAGAAATATGTAAAGGGAAAGAAGTGTGCATAAGAAATATGTAAAGGGAAAGAAGTGTGCATAAGAAATATGTAAAGGGAAAGAAGTGTGCATAAGAAATATGTAAAGGGAAAGAAGTGTGCATAAGAAATATGTAAAGGGAAAGAAGTGTGCATAAGAAATATGTAAAGGGAAAGAAGTGTGCATAAGAAATATGTAAAGGGAAAGAAGTGTGCATAAGAAAATATGTAAAGGGAAAGAAGTGTGCATAAGAAATATGTAAAGGGAAAGAAGTGTGCATAAGAAATATGTAAAGGGAAAGAAGTGTGCATAATAAATATGTAAAGGGAAAGAAGTGTGCATAAGAAATATGTAAAGGGAAAGAAGTGTGCATAAGAAATATGTAAAGGGAAAGAAGTGTGCATAAGAAATATGTAAAGGGAAAGAAGTGTGCATAATAAATATGTAAAGGGAAAGAAGTGTGCATAAGAAATATGTAAAGGGAAAGAAGTGTGCATAAGAAATATGTAAAGGGAAAGAAGTGTGCATAAGAAATATGTAAAGGGAAAGAAGTGTGCATAAGAAATATGTAAAGGGAAAGAAGTGTGCATAAGAAATATGTAAAGGGAAAGAAGTGTGCATAAGAAATCTGTAAAGGGAAAGAAGTGTGCATAAGAAATCTAAGGGAAAGAAGTGTGCATAAGAAATCTGTAAAGGGAAAGAAGTGTGCATAAGAAATATGTAAAGGGAAAGAAGTGTGCATAAGAAATATGTAAAGGGAAAGAAGTGTGCATAAGAAATATGTAAAGGGAAAGAAGTGTGCATAAGAAATATGTAAAGGGAAAGAAGTGTGCATAAGAAATATGTAAAGGGAAAGAAGTGTGCATAAGAAATATGTAAAGGGAAAGAAGTGTGCATAAGAAATATGTAAAGGGAAAGAAGTGTGCATAAGAAATATGTAAAGCGGAAAGAAGTGTGCATAAGAAATCTGTAAAGGGAAAGAAGTGTGCATAAGAAATCTGTAAAGGGAAAGAAGTGTGCATAAGAAAATATGTAAAGGGAAAGAAGTGTGCATAAGAAATATGTAAAGGGAAAGAAGTGTGCATAAGAAATATGTAAAGGGAAAGAAGTGTGCATACGAAATATGTAAAGGGAAAGAAGTGTGCATAAGAAATATGTAAAGGGAAAGAAGTGTGCATAAGAAATATGTAAAGGGAAAGAAGTGTGCATAAGAAATATGTAAAGGGAAAGAAGTGTGCATAAGAAATATGTAAAGGGAAAGAAGTGTGCATAAGAAATATGTAAAGGGAAAGAAGTGTGCATAAGAAATATGTAAAGGGAAAGAAGTGTGCATAAGAAATATGTAAAGGGAAAGAAGTGTGCATAAGAAATATGTAAAGGGAAAGAAGTGTGCATAAGAAATATGTAAAGGGAAAGAAGTGTGCATAAGAAATATGTAAAGGGAAAGAAGTGTGCATAAGAAATATGTAAAGGGAAAGAAGTGTGCATAAGAAATATGTAAAGGGAAAGAAGTGTGCATAAGAAATATGTAAAGGGAAAGAAGTGTGCATAAGAAATATGTAAAGGGAAAGAAGTGTGCATAAGAAATATGTAAAGGGAAAGAAGTGTGCATAAGAAATATGTAAAGGGAAAGAAGTGTGCATAAGAAATATGTAAAGGGAAAGAAGTGTGCATAAGAAATATGTAAAGGAAAGAAGTGTGCATAAGAATATGTAAAGGGAAAGAAGTGTGCATAAGAAATATGTAAAGGGAAAGAAGTGTGCATAAGAAATATGTAAAGGGAAAGAAGTGTGCATAAGAAATCTGTAAAGGGAAAGAAGTGTGCATAAGAAATATGTAAAGGGAAAGAAGTGTGCATAAGAAATATGTAAAGGGAAAGAAGTGTGCATAAGAAATATGTAAAGGGAAAGAAGTGTGCATAAGAAATATGTAAAGGGAAAGAAGTGTGCATAAGAAATATGTAAAGGGAAAGAAGTGTGCATAAGAAATATGTAAAGGGAAAGAAGTGTGCATAAGAAATATGTAAAGGGAAAGAAGTGTGCATAAGAAATATGTAAAGGGAAAGAAGTGTGGCATAAGAAAATATGTAAAGGGAAAGAAGTGTGCATAAGAAATATGTAAAGGGAAAGAAGTGTGCATAAGAAATATGTAAAGGGAAAGAAGTGTGCATAAGAAATATGTAAAGGGAAAGAAGTGTGCATAAGAAATATGTAAAGGGAAAGAAGTGTGCATAAGAAAATATGTAAAGGGAAAGAAGTGTGCATAAGAAATATGTAAAGGGAAAGAAGTGTGCATAAGAAATATGTAAAGGGAAAGAAGTGTGCATAAGAAATATGTAAAGGGAAAGAAGTGTGCATAAGAAATATGTAAAGGGAAAGAAGTGTGCATAAGAAATATGAAAAGGGAAAGAAGTGTGCATAAGAAATATGTAAAGGGAAAGAAGGTGTGCATAAGAAATATGTAAAGGGAAAGAAGTGTGCATAAGAAATATGTAAAGGGAAAGAAGTGTGCATAAGAAATATGTAAAGGGAAAGAAGTGTGCATACGAAATATGTAAAGGGAAAGAAGTGTGCATAAGAAATAAGTAAAGGGAAAGAAGTGTGCATAAGAAATATGTAAAGGGAAAGAAGTGTGCATACGAAATATGTAAAGGGAAAGAAGTGTGCATAAGAAATATGTAAAGGGAAAGAAGTGTGCATAAGAAATATGTAAAGGGAAAGAAGTGTGCATAAGAAATATGTAAAGGGAAAGAAGTGTGCATAAGAAAATATGTAAAGGGAAAGAAGTGTGCATAAGAAATATGTAAAGGGAAAGAAGTGTGCATAAGAAATATGTAAAGGGAAAGAAGTGTGCATAAGAAATATGTAAAGGGAAAGAAGTGTTGCATAAGAAATATGTAAAGGGAAAGAAGTGTGCATAAGAAATATGTAAAGGGAAAGAAGTGTGCATAAGAAATATGTAAAAGGGAAAGAAGTGTGCATAAGAAATATGTAAAGGGAAAGAAGTGTGCATAAGAAATATGTAAAGGGAAAGAAGTGTGCATAAGAAATATGTAAAGGGAAAGAAGTGTGCATAAGAAATATGTAAAGGGAAAGAAGTGTGCATAAGAAATATG
The DNA here is from genome assembly GCA_037893245.1 of Crossaster papposus. Classification (NCBI taxonomy): domain Eukaryota; kingdom Metazoa; phylum Echinodermata; class Asteroidea; order Velatida; family Solasteridae; genus Crossaster; species Crossaster papposus. Next base: position 25,897 of record JBAIAA010001576.1, read on the forward strand.
TAAAGGGAAAGAAGTGTGCATAAGAAATATGTAAAGGGAAAGAAGTGTGCATAAGAAATATGTAAAGGGAAAGAAGTGTGCATAAGAAATATGTAAAGGGAAGGAAGTGTGCATAAGAAATATGTAAAGGGAAGGAAGTGTGCCATAAGAAATATGTAAAGGGAAAGAAGTGTGCATAAGAAATATGTAAAGGGAAAGAAGTGTGCATAAGAAATATGTAAAGGGAAAGAAGTGTGCATACGAAATATGTAAAGGGAAAGAAGTGTGCATAAGAAATATGTAAAGGGAAAGAAGTGTGCATAAGAAATATGTAAAGGGAAAGAAGTGTGCATAAGAAATATGTAAAGGGAAAGAAGTGTGCATAATAAAATATGTAAAGGGAAAGAAGTGTGCATAAGAAATATGTAAAGGGAAAATAAGTGTGCATAAGAAATATGTAAAGGGAAAGAAGTGTGCATAAGAAATATGTAAAGGGAAAAGAAGTGTGCATAAGAAATATGTAAAGGGAAAGAAGTGTGCATAAGAAAATATGTAAAGGGAAAGAAGTGTGCATAAGAAATATGTAAAGGGAAAAGAAGTGTGCATAAGAAATATGTAAAGGGAAAGAAGTGTGCATAAGAAATATGTAAAGGGAAAGAAGTGTGCATAAGAAATATGTAAAGGGAAAGAAGTGTGCATAAGAAATATGTAAAGGGAAAGAAGTGTGCATAAGAAATATGTAAAGGGAAAGAAGTGTGCATAAGAAATATGTAAAGGGAAAGAAGTGTGCATAAGAAATATGTAAAGGGAAAGAAGTGTGCATAAGAAATATGTAAAGGGAAAGAAGTGTGCATAAGAAATATGTAAAGGGAAAGAAGTGTGCATAAGAAATATGTAAAGGGAAAGAAGTGTGCATAAGAAATATGTAAAGGGAAAGAAGTGTGCATAAGAAATATGTAAAGGGAAAGAAGTGTGCATAAGAAATATGTAAAGGGAAAGAAGTGTGCATAAGAAATATGTAAAGGGAAAGAAGTGTGCATAAGAAATATGTAAAGGGAAAGAAGTGTGCATAAGAAATATGTAAAGGGAAAGAAGTGTGCATAAGAAATATGTAAAGGGAAAGAAGTGTGCATAAGAAATATGTAAAGGGAAAGAAGTGTGCATAAGAAATATGTAAAGGGAAAGAAGTGTGCATAAGAAATATGTAAAGGGAAAGAAGTGTGCATAAGAAATATGTAAAGGGAAAGAAGTGTGCATAAGAAATATGTAAAGGGAAAGAAGTGTGCATAAGAAATATGTAAAGGGAAAGAAGTGTGCATAAGAAATATGTAAAGGGAAAGAAGTGTGCATAAGAAATATGTAAAGGGAAAGAAGTGTGCATAAGAAATATGTAAAGGGAAAGAAGTGTGCATAAGAAATATGTAAAGGGAAAGAAGTGTGCATAAGAAATATGTAAAGGGAAAGAAGTGTGCATAAGAAATATGTAAAGGGAAAGAAGTGTGCATAAGAAATATGTAAAGGGAAAGAAGTGTGCATAAGAAATATGTAAAGGGAAAGAAGTGTGCATAAGAAATATGTAAAGGGAAAGAAGTGTGCATAAGAAATATGTAAAGGGAAAGAAGTGTGCATAAGAAATATGTAAAGGGAAAGAAGTGTGCATAAGAAATATGTAAAGGGAAAGAAGTGTGCATAAGAAATATGTAAAGGGAAAGAAGTGTGCATAAGAAATATGTAAAGGGAAAGAAGTGTGCATAAGAAATATGTAAAGGGAAAGAAGTGTGCATAAGAAATATGTAAAGGGGAAAGAAGTGTGCATAAGAAATATGTAAAGGGAAAGAAGTGTGCATAAGAAATATGTAAAGGGAAAGAAGTGTGCATAAGAAATATGTAAAGGGAAAGAAGTGTGCATAAGAAATATGTAAAGGGAAAGAAGTGTGCATAAGAAATATGTAAAGGGAAAGAAGTGTGCATAAGAAATATGTAAAGGGAAAGAAGTGTGCATAAGAAATATGTAAAGGGAAAGAAGTGTGCATAAGAAATATGTAAAGGGAAAGAAGTGTGCATAAGAAAATATGTAAAGGGAAAGAAGTGTGCATAAGAAATATGTAAAGGGAAAGAAGTGTGCATAAGAAATATGTAAAGGGAAAGAAGTGGTGCATAAGAAATATGTAAAGGGAAAGAAGTGTGCATAAGAAATATGTAAAGGGAAAGAAGTGTGCATAAGAAATATGTAAAGGGAAAGAAGTGTGCATAAGAAATATGTAAAGGGAAAGAAGTGTGCATAAGAAATATGTAAAGGGAAAGAAGTGTGCATAAGAAATATGTAAAGGGAAAGAAGTGTGCATAAGAAATATGTAAAGGGAAAGAAGTGTGCATAAGAAATATGTAAAGGGAAAGAAGTGTGCATAAGAAATATGTAAAGGGAAAGAAGTGTGCATAAGAAATATGTAAAGGGAAAGAAGTGTGCATAAGAAATATGTAAAGGGAAAGAAGTGTGCATAAGAAATATGTAAAGGGAAAGAAAGTGTGCATAAGAAATATGTAAAGGGAAAGAAGTGTGCATAAGAAATATGTAAAGGGAGAGAAGTGTGCATAAGAAATATGTAAAGGGAGAGAAGTGTGCATAAGAAATATGTAAAGGGAAAGAAGTGTGCATAAGAAATATGTAAAGGGAAAGAAGTGTGCATAAGAAATATGTAAAGGGGAAAGAAG
>JBAIAA010001577.1:0-134916 GCA_037893245.1 Crossaster papposus
AGAAGTGTGCATAAGAAATATGTAAAGGGAAAGAAGTGTGCATAAGAAATATGTAAGGGAAAGAAGTGTGCATAAGAAATATGTAAAGGGAAAGAAGTGTGCATAAGAAATATGTAAAGGGAAAGAAGTGTGCATAGAAATATGTAAAGGGAAAGAAGTGTGCATAAGAAATATGTAAAGGGAAAGAAGTGTGCATAAGAAATATGTAAAGGGAAAGAAGTGTGCATAAGAAATATGTAAAGGGAAAGAAGTGTGCATAAGAAATATGTAAAGGGAAAGAAGTGTGCATAAGAAATATGTAAAGGGAAAGAAGTGTGCATAAGAAATATGTAAAGGGAAAGAAGTGTGCATAAGAAATATGTAAAGGGAAAGAAGTGTGCATAAGAAATATGTAAAGGGAAAGAAGTGTGCATAAGAAATATGTAAAGGGAAAGAAGTGTGCATAAGAAATATGTAAAGGGAAAGAAGTGTGCATAAGAAATATGTAAAGGGAAAGAAGTGTGCATAAGAAATATGTAAAGGGAAAGAAGTGTGCATAAGAAATATGTAAAGGGAAAGAAGTGTGCATAAGAAATATGTAAAGGGAAAGAAGTGTGCATAAGAAATATGTAAAGGGAAAGAAGTGTGCATAAGAAATATGTAAAGGGAAAGAAGTGTGCATAAGAAATATGTAAAGGGAAAGAAGTGTGCATAAGAAATATGTAAAGGGAAAGAAGTGTGCATAAGAAATATGTAAGGGAAAGAAGTGTGCATAAGAAATATGTAAAGGGGAAAGGAAGTGTGCATAAGAAATATGTAAAGGGAAAGAAGTGTGCATAAGAAATATGTAAAGGGAAAGAAGTGTGCATAAGAAATATGTAAAGGGAAAGAAGTGTGCATAAGAAATATGTAAAGGGAAAGAAGTGTGCATAATAAATATGTAAAGGGAAAGAAGTGCATAAGAAATAAACACATGATGTGGGAACAAGCCCTCGAGTTAAATATGTAAAGGGAAAGAAGTGTGCATAAGAAATATGTAAAGGGAAAGAAGTGTGCATAAGAAATATGTAAAGGGAAAGAAGTGTGCATAAGAAATATGTAAAGGGAAGAAGTGTGCATAAGAAATATGTAAAGGGAAAGAAGTGTGCATAAGAAATATGTAAAGGGAAAGAAGTGTGCATAAGAAATATGTAAAGGGAAAGAAGTGTGCATAAGAAATATGTAAAGGAAAGAAGTGTGCATAAGAAATATGTAAAGGGAAAGAAGTGTGCATAAGAAATATGTAAAGGGAAAGAAGTGTGCATAAGAAATATGTAAAGGGAAAGAAGTGTGCATAAGAAATATGTAAAGGGAAAGAAGTGTGCATAAGAAATATGTAAAGGGAAAGAAGTGTGCATAAGAAATATGTAAAGGGAAAGAAGTGTGCATAAGAAATATGTAAAGGGAAAGAAGTGTGCATAAGAAATATGTAAAGGGAAAGAAGTGTGCATAAGAAATATGTAAAGGGAAAGAAGTGTGCATAAGAATATGTAAAGGGAAAGAAGTGTGCATAAGAAATATGTAAAGGGAAAGAAGTGTGCATAAGAAATATGTAAAGGGAAAGAAGTGTGCATAAGAAATATGTAAAGGGAAAGAAGTGTGCATAAGAAATATGTAAAGGGAAAGAAGTGTGCATAAGAAATATGTAAAGGGAAAGAAGTGTGCATAAGAAATATGTAAAGGGAAAGAAGTGTGCATAAGAAATATGTAAAGGGAAAGAAGTGTGCATAAGAAATATGTAAAGGGAAAGAAGTGTGCATAAGAAATATGTAAAGGGAAAGAAGTGTGCATAAGAAATATGTAAAGGGAAAGAAGTGTGCATAAGAAATATGTAAAGGGAAAGAAGTGTGCATAAGAAATATGTAAAGGGAAAGAAGTGTGCATAAGAAATATGTAAAGGGAAAGAAGTGTGCATAAGAAATATGTAAAGGGAAAGAAGTGTGCATAAGAAATATGTAAAGGGAAAGAAGTGTGCATAAGAAATATGTAAAGGGAAAGAAGTGTGCATAAGAAATATGTAAAGGGAAAGAAGTGTGCATAAGAAATATGTAAAGGGAAAGAAGTGTGCATAAGAAATATGTAAAGGGAAAGAAGTGTGCATAAGAAATATGTAAAGGGAAAGAAGTGTGCATAAGAAATATGTAAAGGGAAAGAAGTGTGCATAAGAAATATGTAAAGGGAAAGAAGTGTGCATAAGAAATATGTAAAGGGAAAGAAGTGTGCATAAGAAATATGTAAAGGGAAAGAAGTGTGCATAAGAAATATGTAAAGGGAAGAAGTGTGCATAAGAAATATGTAAAGGGAAAGAAGTGTGCATAAGAAATATATGTAAAGGGAAAGAAGTGTGCATAAGAAATATGTAAAGGGAAAGAAGTGTGCATAAGAAATATGTAAAGGGAAAGAAGTGTGCATAAGAAATATGTAAAGGGAAAGAAGTGTGCATACGAAATATGTAAAGGGAAAGAAGTGTGCATAAGAAATATGTAAAGGGAAAGAAGTGTGCATAAGAAATATGTAAAGGGAAAGAAGTGTGCATAAGAAATATGTAAAGGGAAAGAAGTGTGCATAAGAAATATGTAAAGGGAAAGAAGTGTGCATAAGAAATATGTAAAGGGAAAGAAGTGTGCATAAGAAATATGTAAAGGGAAAGAAGTGTGCATAAGAAATATGTAAAGGGAAAGAAGTGTGCATAAGAAATATGTAAAGGGAAAGAAGTGTGCATAAGAAATATGTAAAGGGAAAGAAGTGTGCATAAGAAATATGTAAAGGGAAAGAAGTGTGCATAAGAAATATGTAAAGGGAAAGAAGTGTGCATAAGAAATATGTAAAGGGAAAGAAGTGTGCATAAGAAATATGTAAAGGGAAAGAAGTGTGCATAAGAAATATGTAAAGGGAAAGAAGTGTGCATAAGAAATATGTAAAGGGAAAGAAGTGTGCATAAGAAATATGTAAAGGGAAAGAAGTGTGCATAAGAAATATGTAAAGGGAAAGAAGTGTGCATAAGAAATATGTAAAGGGGAAGAAGTGTGCATAAGAAATATGTAAAGGGAAAGAAGTGTGCATAAGAAATATGTAAAGGGAAAGAAGTGTGCATAAGAAATATGTAAAGGGAAAGAAGTGTGCATAAGAAATATGTAAAGGGAAAGAAGTGTGCATAAGAAATATGTAAAGGGAAAGAAGTGTGCATAAGAAATATGTAAAGGGAAAGAAGTGTGCATAAGAAATATGTAAAGGGAAAGAAGTGTGCATAAGAAATATGTAAAGGGAAAGAAGTGTGCATAAGAAATATGTAAAGGGAAAGAAGTGTGCATAAGAAATATGTAAAGGGAAAGAAGTGTGCATAAGAAATATGTAAAGGGAAAGAAGTGTGCATAAGAAATATGTAAAGGGAAAGAAGTGTGCATAAGAAATATGTAAAGGGAAAGAAGTGTGCATAAGAAATATGTAAAGGGAAAGAAGTGTGCATAAGAAATATGTAAAGGGAAAGAAGTGTGCATAAGAAATATGTAAAGGGAAAGAAGTGTGCATAAGAAATATGTAAAGGGAAAGAAGTGTGCATAAGAAATATGTAAAGGAAAGAAGTGTGCATAAGAAATATGTAAAGGGAATGAAGTGTGCATAAGAAATATGTAAGGTGCATAAGAAATATGTAAAGGGAAAGAAGTGTGCATAAGAAATATGTAAAGGGAAAGAAGTGTGCATAAGAAATATGTAAAGGGAAAGAAGTGTGCATAAGAAATATGTAAAGGGAAAGAAGTGTGCATAAGAAATATGTAAAGGGAAAGAAGTGTGCATAAGAAATATGTAAAGGGAAAGAAGTGTGCATAAGAAATATGTAAAGGGAAAGAAGTGTGCATAAGAAATATGTAAAGGGAAAGAAGTGTGCATAAGAAATATGTAAAGGGAAAGAAGTGTGCATAAGAAATATGTAAAGGGAAAGAAGTGTGCATAAGAAATATGTAAAGGGAAAGAAGTGTGCATAAGAAATATGTAAAGGGAAAGAAGTGTGCATAAGAAATATGTAAAGGGAAAGAAGTGTGCATAAGAAATATGTAAAGGGAAAGAAGTGTGCATAAGAAATATGTAAGGGAAAGAAGTGTGCATAAGAAATATGTAAAGGGAAAGAAGTGTGCATAAGAAATATGTAAAGGGAAAGAAGTGTGCATAAGAAATATGTAAAGGGAAAGAAGTGTGCATAAGAAATATGTAAAGGGGAAGAAGTGTGCATAAGAAATATGTAAAGGGAAAGAAGTGTGCATAAGAAATATGTAAAGGGGAAGAAGTGTGCATAAGAAATATGTAAAGGGAAAGAAGTGTGCATAAGAATATATGTAAAGGGAAAGAAGTGTGCATAAGAAATATGTAAAGGGAAAGAAGTGTGCATAAGAAATATGTAAAGGGAAAGAAGTGTGCATAAGAAATATGTAAAGGGAAAGAAGTGTGCATAAGAAATATGTAAAGGGAAAGAAGTGTGCATAAGAAATATGTAAAGGGAAAGAAGTGTACATAAGAAATATGTAAAGGGAAAGAAGTGTGCATAAGAAATATGTAAAGGGAAAGAAGTGTGCATAAGAAATATGTAAAGGGAAAGAAGTGTGCATAAGAAATATGTAAAGGGAAAGAAGTGTGCATAAGAAATATGTAAAGGGAAAGAAGTGTGCATAAGAAATATGTAAAGGGAAAGAAGTGTGCATAAGAAATATGTAAAGGGAAAGAAGTGTGCATAAGAAATATGTAAAGGGAAAGAAGTGTGCATAAGAAATATGTAAAGGGAAAGAAGTGTGCATAAGAAATATGTAAAGGGAAAGAAGTGTGCATAAGAAATATGTAAAGGGAAAGAAGTGTGCATAAGAAATATGTAAAGGGAAAGAAGTGTGCATAAGAAATATGTAAAGGGAAAGAAGTGTGCATAAGAAATATGTAAAGGGAAGAAGTGTGCATAAGAAATATGTAAAGAGAAAGAAGTGTGCATAAGAAATATGTAAAGGGAAAGAAGTGTGCATAAGAAATATGTAAAGGGAAAGAAGTGTGCATAAGAAATATGTAAAGGGAAAGAAGTGTGCATAAGAATATGTAAAGGGAAAGAAGTGTGCATAAGAAATATGTAAAGGGAAAGAAGTGTGCATAAGAAATATGTAAAGGGAAAGAAGTGTGCATAAGAAATATGTAAAGGGAAAGAAGTGTGCATAAGAAATATGTAAAGGGAAAGAAGTGTGCATAAGAAATATGTAAAGGGAAAGAAGTGTGCATAAGAAATATGTAAAGGGAAAGAAGTGTGCATAAGAAATATGTAAAGGGAAAGAAGTGTGCATAAGAAATATGTAAAGGGAAAGAAGTGTGCATAAGAAATATGTAAAGGGAAAGAAGTGTGCATAAGAAATATGTAAAGGGAAAGAAGTGTGCATAAGAAATATGTAAAGGGAAAGAAGTGTGCATAAGAAATATGTAAAGGGAAAGAAGTGTGCATAAGAAATATGTAAAGGGAAAGAAGTGTGCATAAGAAATATGTAAAGGGAAAGAAGTGTGCATAAGAAATATGTAAAGGGAAAGAAGTGTGCATAAGAAATATGTAAAGGGAAAGAAGTGTGCATAAGAAATATGTAAAGGGAAAGAAGTGTGCATAAGAAATATGTAAAGGGAAAGAAGTGTGCATAAGAAATATGTAAAGGGAAAGAAGTGTGCATAAGAAATATGTAAAGGGAAAGAAGTGTGCATAAGAAATATGTAAAGGGAAAGAAGTGTGCATAAGAAATATGTAAAGGGAAAGAAGTGTGCATAAGAAATATGTAAAGGGAAAGAAGTGTGCATAAGAAATATGTAAAGGGAAAGAAGTGTGCATAAGAAATATGTAAAGGGAAAGAAGTGTGCATAAGAAATATGTAAAGGGAAAGAAGTGTGCATAAGAAATATGTAAAGGGAAAGAAGTGTGCATAAAAAATATGTAAAGGGGAGGAAGTGTGCATAAGAAATATGTAAAGGGAAAGAAGTGTGCATAAGAAATATGTAAAGGGAAAGAAGTGTGCATAAGAAATATGTAAAGGGAAAGAAGTGTGCATAAGAAATATGTAAAGGAAAAGAAGTGTGCATAAGAAATATGTAAAGGGAAAGAAGTGCATAAGAAATAAACACATGATGTGGGAACAAGCCCTCGAGTTAAATATGTAAAGGGAAAGAAGTGTGCATAGGAAATATGTAAAGGGAAAGAAGTGTGCATAAGAAATATGTAAAGGGAAAGAAGTGTGCATAAGAAATATGTAAACGGAAAGAAGTGTGCATAAGAAATATGTAAAGGGAAAGAAGTGTGCATAAGAAATATGTAAAGGGAAAGAAGTGTGCATAAGAAATATGTAAAGGGAAAGAAGTGTGCATAAGAAATATGTAAAGGGAAAGAAGTGTGCATAAGAAATATGTAAAGGGAAAGAAGTGTGCATAAGAAATATGTAAAGGGAAAGAAGTGTGCATAAGAAATATGTAAAGGGAAAGAAGTGTGCATAAGAAATATGTAAAGGGAAAGAAGTGTGCATAAGAAATATGTAAAGGGAAAGAAGTGTGCATAAGAAATATGTAAAGGGAAAGAAGTGTGCATAAGAAATATGTAAAGGGAAAGAAGTGTGCATAAGAAATATGTAAAGGGAAAGAAGTGTGCATAAGAAATATGTAAAGGGAAAGAAGTGTGCATAAGAAATATGTAAAGGGAAAGAAGTGTGCATAAGAAATATGTAAAGGGAAAGAAGTGTGCATAAGAAATATGTAAAGGGAAAGAAGTGTGCATAAGAAATATGTAAAGGGAAAGAAGTGTGCATAAGAAATATGTAAAAGGAAAGAAGTGTGCATAAGAAATATGTAAAGGGAAAGAAGTGTGCATAAGAAATATGTAAAGGGAAAGAAGTGTGCATAAGAAATATGTAAAGGGAAAGAAGTGTGCATAAGAAATATGTAAAGGGAAAGAAGTGTGCATAAGAAATATGTAAAGGGAAAGAAGTGTGCATAAGAAATATGTAAAGGGAAAGAAGTGTGCATAAGAAATATGTAAAGGGAAAGAAGTGTGCATAAGAAATATGTAAAGGGGAGGAAGTGTGCATAAGAAATATGTAAAGGGAAAGAAGTGTGCATACGAAATATGTAAAGGGGAGGAAGTGTGCATAAGAAATATGTAAAGGGAAAGAAGTGTGCATAAGAAATATGTAAAGGGGAGGAAGTGTGCATAAGAAATATGTAAAGGGAAAGAAGTGTGCATAAGAAATATGTAAAGGGAAAGAAGTGTGCATAAGAAATATGTAAAGGGAAAGAAGTGTGCATAAGAAATATGTAAAGGGAAAGAAGTGTGCATAAGAAATATGTAAAAGGAAAGAAGTGTGCATAAGAAATATGTAAAGGGAAAGAAGTGTGCATAAGAAATATGTAAAGGGAAAGAAGTGTGCATAAGAAATATGTAAAGGGAAAGAAGTGTGCATAAGAAATATGTAAAGGGAAAGAAGTGTGCATAAGAAATATGTAAAGGGAAAGAAGTGTGCATAAGAAATATGTAAAGGGAAAGAAGTGTGCATAAGAAATATGTAAAGGGAAAGAAGTGTGCATAAGAAATATGTAAAGGGAAAGAAGTGTGCATAAGAAATATGTAAAGGGAAAGTAGTGTGCATAAGAAATATGTAAAGGGAAAGAAGTGTGCATAAGAAATATGTAAAGGGAAAGAAGTGTGCATAAGAAATACGTAAAGGGAAAGAAGTGTGCATAAGAAATATGTAAAGGGAAAGAAGTGTGCATAAGAAATATGTAAAGGGAAAGAAGTGTGCATAAGAAATATGTAAAGGGAAAGAAGTGTGCATAAGAAATATGTAAAGGGAAAGAAGTGTGCATAAGAAATATGTAAAGGGAAAGAAGTGTGCATAAGAAATATGTAAAGGGAAAGAAGTGTGCATAAGAAATATGTAAAGGGAAAGAAGTGTGCATAAGAAATATGTAAAGGGAAAGAAATGTGCATAAGAAATATGTAAAGGGTAAGAAGTGTGCATAAGAAATATGTAAAGGGAAAGAAGTGTGCATAAGAAATATGTAAAGGGAAAGAAGTGTGCATAAGAAATATGTAAAGGGAAAGAAGTGTGCATAAGAAATATGTAAAGGGAAAGAAGTGTGCATAAGAAATATGTAAAGGGAAAGAAGTGTGCATAAGAAATATGTAAAGGGAAAGAAGTGTGCATAAGAAATATGTAAAGGGAAAGAAGTGTGCATAAGAAATATGTAAAGGGAAAGAAGTGTGCATAAGAAATATGTAAAGGGGAGGAAGTGTGCATAAGAAATATGTAAAGGGAAAGAAGTGTGCATAAGAAATATGTAAAGGGGAGGAAGTGTGCATAAGAAATATGTAAAGGGAAAGAAATGTGCATAAGAAATATGTAAAGGGTAAGAAGTGTGCATAAGAAATATGTAAAGGGAAAGAAGTGTACATAAGAAATATGTAAAGGGAAAGAAGTGTGCATAAGAAATATGTAAAGGGAAAGAAGTGTGCATAAGAAATATGTAAAGGGAAAGAAGTGTGCATAAGAAATATGTAAAGGGAAAGAAGTGTGCATAAGAAATATGTAAAGGGAAAGAAGTGTGCATAAGAAATATGTAAAGGGAAAGAAGTGTGCATAAGAAATATGTAAAGGGAAGGAAGTGTGCATAAGAAATATGTAAAGGGGAGGAAGTGTGCATAAGAAATATGTAAAGGGGAGGAAGTGTGCATAAGAAATATGTAAAGGGAAAGAAGTGTGCATAAGAAATATGTAAAGGGAAAGAAGTGTGCATAAGAAATATGTAAAGGGAAAGAAGTGTGCATACGAAATATGTAAAGGTAAAGACGTGTGCATAAAACATATGTAAAGGGAAAGAAGTGTGCATACGAAATATGTAAAGGGAAAGAAGTGTGCATAAGAAATATGTAAAGGGAAAGAAGTGTGCATAAGAAATATGTAAAGGGAAAGAAGTGTGCATAAGAAATATGTAAAGGGAAAGAAGTGTGCATAAGAAATATGTAAAGGGAAAGAAGTGTGCATAAGAAATATGTAAAGGGAAAGAAGTGTGCATAAGAAATATGTAAAGGGAAAGAAGTGTGCATAAGAAATATGTAAAGGGAAAGAAGTGTGCATAAGAAATATGTAAAAGGAAAGAAGTGTGCATAAGAAATATGTAAAGGGAAAGAAGTGTGCATAAGAAATATGTAAAGGGAAAGAAGTGTGCATAAGAAATATGTAAAGGGAAAGAAGTGTGCATAAGAAATATGTAAAGGGAAAGAAGTGTGCATAAGAAATATGTAAAGGGAAAGAAGTGTGCATAAGAAATATGTAAAGGGAAAGAAGTGTGCATAAGAAATATGTAAAGGGAAAGAAGTGTGCATAAGAAATATGTAAAGGGGAGGAAGTGTGCATAAGAAATATGTAAAGGGAAAGAAGTGTGCATACGAAATATGTAAAGGGGAGGAAGTGTGCATAAGAAATATGTAAAGGGAAAGAAGTGTGCATAAGAAATATGTAAAGGGGAGGAAGTGTGCATAAGAAATATGTAAAGGGAAAGAAGTGTGCATAAGAAATATGTAAAGGGAAAGAAGTGTGCATAAGAAATATGTAAAGGGAAAGAAGTGTGCATAAGAAATATGTAAAGGGAAAGAAGTGTGCATAAGAAATATGTAAAAGGAAAGAAGTGTGCATAAGAAATATGTAAAGGGAAAGAAGTGTGCATAAGAAATATGTAAAGGGAAAGAAGTGTGCATAAGAAATATGTAAAGGGAAAGAAGTGTGCATAAGAAATATGTAAAGGGAAAGAAGTGTGCATAAGAAATATGTAAAGGGAAAGAAGTGTGCATAAGAAATATGTAAAGGGAAAGAAGTGTGCATAAGAAATATGTAAAGGGAAAGAAGTGTGCATAAGAAATATGTAAAGGGAAAGAAGTGTGCATAAGAAATATGTAAAGGGAAAGTAGTGTGCATAAGAAATATGTAAAGGGAAAGAAGTGTGCATAAGAAATATGTAAAGGGAAAGAAGTGTGCATAAGAAATACGTAAAGGGAAAGAAGTGTGCATAAGAAATATGTAAAGGGAAAGAAGTGTGCATAAGAAATATGTAAAGGGAAAGAAGTGTGCATAAGAAATATGTAAAGGGAAAGAAGTGTGCATAAGAAATATGTAAAGGGAAAGAAGTGTGCATAAGAAATATGTAAAGGGAAAGAAGTGTGCATAAGAAATATGTAAAGGGAAAGAAGTGTGCATAAGAAATATGTAAAGGGAAAGAAGTGTGCATAAGAAATATGTAAAGGGAAAGAAATGTGCATAAGAAATATGTAAAGGGTAAGAAGTGTGCATAAGAAATATGTAAAGGGAAAGAAGTGTGCATAAGAAATATGTAAAGGGAAAGAAGTGTGCATAAGAAATATGTAAAGGGAAAGAAGTGTGCATAAGAAATATGTAAAGGGAAAGAAGTGTGCATAAGAAATATGTAAAGGGAAAGAAGTGTGCATAAGAAATATGTAAAGGGAAAGAAGTGTGCATAAGAAATATGTAAAGGGAAAGAAGTGTGCATAAGAAATATGTAAAGGGAAAGAAGTGTGCATAAGAAATATGTAAAGGGGAGGAAGTGTGCATAAGAAATATGTAAAGGGAAAGAAGTGTGCATAAGAAATATGTAAAGGGGAGGAAGTGTGCATAAGAAATATGTAAAGGGAAAGAAATGTGCATAAGAAATATGTAAAGGGTAAGAAGTGTGCATAAGAAATATGTAAAGGGAAAGAAGTGTACATAAGAAATATGTAAAGGGAAAGAAGTGTGCATAAGAAATATGTAAAGGGAAAGAAGTGTGCATAAGAAATATGTAAAGGGAAAGAAGTGTGCATAAGAAATATGTAAAGGGAAAGAAGTGTGCATAAGAAATATGTAAAGGGAAAGAAGTGTGCATAAGAAATATGTAAAGGGAAAGAAGTGTGCATAAGAAATATGTAAAGGGAAGGAAGTGTGCATAAGAAATATGTAAAGGGGAGGAAGTGTGCATAAGAAATATGTAAAGGGGAGGAAGTGTGCATAAGAAATATGTAAAGGGAAAGAAGTGTGCATAAGAAATATGTAAAGGGAAAGAAGTGTGCATAAGAAATATGTAAAGGGAAAGAAGTGTGCATACGAAATATGTAAAGGTAAAGACGTGTGCATAAAACATATGTAAAGGGAAAGAAGTGTGCATACGAAATATGTAAAGGGAAAGAAGTGTGCATAAGAAATATGTAAAGGGAAAAAAGTGTGCATAAGAAATATGTAAAGGGGAGGAAGTGTGCATAAGAAATATGTAAAGGGAAAGAAGTGTGCATAAGAAACATGTAAAGGGAAAGAAGTGTGCATAAGAAATATGTAAAGGGAAAGAAGTGTGCATAAGAAATATGTAAAGGGAAAGAAGTGTGCATAAGAAATATGTAAAGGGAAAGAAGTGTGCATAAGAAATATGTAAAGGGAAAGAAGTGTGCATAAGAAATATGTAAAGGGAAAGAAGTGTGCATAAGAAATATGTAAAGGGAAAGAAGTGTGCATAAGAAATATGTAAAGGGAAAGAAGTGTGCATAAGAAATATGTAAAGGGAAAGAAGTGTACATAAGAAATATGTAAAGGGAAAGAAGTGTGCATAAGAAATATGTAAAGGGAAAGAAGTGTGCATAAGAAATATGTAAAGGGAAAGAAGTGTGCATAAGAAATATGTAAAGGGAAAGAAGTGTGCATAAGAAATATGTAAAGGGAAAGAAGTGTGCATAAGAAATATGTAAAGGGAAAGAAGTGTGCATAAGAAATATGTAAAGGGAAAGAAGTGTGCATAAGAAATATGTAAAGGGAAAGAAGTGTGCATAAGAAATATGTAAAGGGAAAGAAGTGTGCATAAGAAATATGTAAAGGGAAAGAAGTGTGCATAAGAAATATGTAAAGGGAAAGAAGTGTGCATAAGAAATATGTAAAGGGGAGGAAGTGTGCATAAGAAATATGTAAAGGGAAAGAAGTGTGCATAAGAAACATGTAAAGGGGAGGAAGTGTGCATAAGAAATATGTAAAGGGAAAGAAGTGTGCATAAGAAATATGTAAAGGGAAAGAAGTGTGCATAAGAAATATGTAAAGGGAAAGAAGTGTGCATAAGAAATATGTAAAGGGAAAGAAGTGTGCATAAGAAATATGTAAAGGGAAAGAAGTGTGCATAAGAAATATGTAAAGGGAAAGAAGTGTGCATAAGAAATATGTAAAGGGAAAGAAGTGTGCATAAGAAATATGTAAAGGGAAAGAAGTGTGCATAAGAAATATGTAAAGGGAAAGAAGTGTGCATAAGAAATATGTAAAGGGAAAGAAGTGTACATAAGAAATATGTAAAGGGAAAGAAGTGTGCATAAGAAATATGTAAAGGGAAAGAAGTGTGCATAAGAAATATGTAAAGGGAAAGAAGTGTGCATAAGAAATATGTAAAGGGAAAGAAGTGTGCATAAGAAATATGTAAAGGGAAAGAAGTGTGCATAAGAAATATGTAAAGGGAAAGAAGTGTGCATAAGAAATATGTAAAGGGAAAGAAGTGTGCATAAGAAATATGTAAAGGGAAAGAAGTGTGCATAAGAAATATGTAAAGGGAAAGAAGTGTGCATAAGAAATATGTAAAGGGAAAGAAGTGTGCATAAGAAATATGTAAAGGGAAAGAAGTGTGCATAAGAAATATGTAAAGGGGAGGAAGTGTGCATAAGAAATATGTAAAGGGAAAGAAGTGTGCATAAGAAACATGTAAAGGGGAGGAAGTGTGCATAAGAAATATGTAAAGGGAAAGAAGTGTGCATAAGAAATATGTAAAGGGAAAGAAGTGTGCATAAGAAATATGTAAAGGGAAAGAAGTGTGCATAAGAAATATGTAAAGGGAAAGAAGTGTGCATAAGAAATATGTAAAGGGAAAGAAGTGTGCATAAGAAATATGTAAAGGGAAAGAAGTGTGCATAAGAAATATGTAAAGGGAAAGAAGTGTGCATAAGAAATATGTAAAGGGAAAGAAGTGTGCATAAGAAATATGTAAAGGGAAAGAAGTGTGCATAAGAAATATGTAAAGGGAAAGAAGTGTGCATAAGAAATATGTAAAGGGAAAGAAGTGTGCATAAGAAATATGTAAAGGGGAGGAAGTGTGCATAAGAAATATGTAAAGGGAAAGAAGTGTGCATAAGAAATATGTAAAGGGGAGGAAGTGTGCATAAGAAATATGTAAAGGGAAAGAAATGTGCATAAGAAATATGTAAAGGGTAAGAAGTGTGCATAAGAAATATGTAAAGGGAAAGAAGTGTGCATAAGAAATATGTAAAGGGAAAGAAGTGTGCATAAGAAATATGTAAAGGGAAAGAAGTGTGCATAAGAAATATGTAAAGGGAAAGAAGTGTGCATAAGAAATATGTAAAGGGAAAGAAGTGTGCATAAGAAATATGTAAAGGGAAAGAAGTGTGCATAAGAAATATGTAAAGGGAAAGAAGTGTGCATAAGAAATATGTAAAGGGAAAGAAGTGTGCATAAGAAATATGTAAAGGGAAAGAAGTGTGCATAAGAAATATGTAAAGGGAAAGAAGTGTGCATAAGAAATATGTAAAGGGAAGGAAGTGTGCATAAGAAATATGTAAAGGGGAGGAAGTGTGCATAAGAAATATGTAAAGGGGAGGAAGTGTGCATAAGAAATATGTAAAGGGAAAGAAGTGTGCATAAGAAATATGTAAAGGGAAAGAAGTGTGCATAAGAAATATGTAAAGGGAAAGAAGTGTGCATACGAAATATGTAAAGGTAAAGACGTGTGCATAAAACATATGTAAAGGGAAAGAAGTGTGCATACGAAATATGTAAAGGGAAAGAAGTGTGCATAAGAAATATGTAAAGGGAAAAAAGTGTGCATAAGAAATATGTAAAGGGGAGGAAGTGTGCATAAGAAATATGTAAAGGGAAAGAAGTGTGCATAAGAAACATGTAAAGGGGAGGAAGTGTGCATAAGAAATATGTAAAGGGAAAGAAGTGTGCATAAGAAATATGTAAAGGGAAAGAAGTGTGCATAAGAAATATGTAAAGGGAAAGAAGTGTGCATAAGAAATATGTAAAGGGAAAGAAGTGTGCATAAGAAATATGTAAAGGGAAAGAAGTGTGCATAAGAAATATGTAAAGGGAAAGAAGTGTGCATAAGGAATATGTAAAGGGAAAGAAGTGTGCATAAGAAATATGTAAAGGGAAAGAAGTGTGCATAAGAAATATGTAAAGGGAAAGAAGTGTGCATAAGAAATATGTAAAGGGAAAGAAGTGTGCATAAGAAATATGTAAAGGGAAAGAAGTGTGCATAAGAAATATGTAAAGGGGAGGAAGTGTGCATAAGAAATATGTAAAGGGAAAGAAGTGTGCATAAGAAATATGTAAAGGGGAGGAAGTGTGCATAAGAAATATGTAAAGGGAAAGAAGTGTGCATAAGAAATATGTAAAGGGAAAGAAGTGTGCATAAGAAATATGTAAAGGGAAAGAAGTGTGCATAAGAAATATGTAAAGGGAAAGAAGTGTGCATAAGAAATATGTAAAGGGAAAGAAGTGTGCATAAGAAATATGTAAAGGGAAAGAAGTGTGCATAAGAAATATGTAAAGGGAAAGAAGTGTGCATA
Source organism: Crossaster papposus (assembly GCA_037893245.1). Lineage (NCBI taxonomy): Eukaryota > Metazoa > Echinodermata > Asteroidea > Velatida > Solasteridae > Crossaster > Crossaster papposus. The sequence goes on from JBAIAA010001577.1 coordinate 14,666, forward strand.
AGAAATATGTAAAGGGAAAGAAGTGTGCATAAGAAATATGTAAAGGGAAAGAAATGTGCATAAGAAATATGTAAAGGGTAAGAAGTGTGCATAAGAAATATGTAAAGGGAAAGAAGTGTGCATAAGAAATATGTAAAGGGAAAGAAGTGTGCATAAGAAATATGTAAAGGGAAAGAAGTGTGCATAAGAAATATGTAAAGGGAAAGAAGTGTGCATAAGAAATATGTAAAGGGAAAGAAGTGTGCATAAGAAATATGTAAAGGGAAAGAAGTGTGCATACGAAATATGTAAAGGGAAAGAAGTGTGCATAAGAAATATGTAAAGGGAAAGAAATGTGCATAAGAAATATGTAAAGGGGAGGAAGTGTGCATAAGAAATATGTAAAGGGAAAGAAGTGTGCATAAGAAATATGTAAAGGGAAAGAAGTGTGCATAAGAAATATGTAAAGGGAAAGAAGTGTGCATAAGAAATATGTAAAGGGAAAGAAGTGTGCATAAGAAATATGTAAAGGGAAAGAAGTGTGCATAAGAAATATGTAAAGGGAAAGAAGTGTGCATAAGAAATATGTAAAGGGAAAGAAGTGTGCATAAGAAATATGTAAAGGGAAAGAAGTGTGCATAAGAAATATGTAAAGGGAAAGAAGTGTGCATAAGAAATATGTAAAGGGAAAGAAGTGTGCATAAGAAATATGTAAAGGGAAGGAAGTGTGCATAAGAAATATGTAAAGGGAAAGAAGTGTGCATAAGAAATATGTAAAGGGGAGGAAGTGTGCATAAGAAATATGTAAAGGGAAAGAAGTGTGCATAAGAAATATGTAAAGGGAAAGAAGTGTGCATAAGAAATATGTAAAGGGAAAGAAGTGTGCATAAGAAATATGTAAAGGGAAAGAAGTGTGCATAAGAAATATGTAAAGGGAAAGAAGTGTGCATACGAAATATGTAAAGGTAAAGACGTGTGCATAAAAAATATGTAAAGGGAAAGAAGTGTGCATACGAAATATGTAAAGGGAAAGAAGTGTGCATAAGAAATATGTAAAGGGAAAGAAGTGTGCATAAGAAATATGTAAAGGGAAAGAAGTGTGCATAAGAAATATGTAAAGGGAAAGAAGTGTGCATAAGAAACATGTAAAGGGAAAGAAGTGTGCATAAGAAATATGTAAAGGGAAAGAAGTGTGCATAAGAAACATGTAAAGGGAAAGAAGTGTGCATAAGAAATATGTAAAGGGAAAGAAGTGTGCATAAGAAATATGTAAAGGGAAAGAAGTGTGCATAAGAAATATGTAAAGGGAAAGAAGTGTGCATAAGAAATATGTAAAGGGAAAGAAGTGTGCATAAGAAATATGTAAAGGGAAAGAAGTGTGCATAAGAAATATGTAAAGGGAAAGAAGTGTGCATAAGAAATATGTAAAGGGAAAGAAGTGTGCATAAGAAATATGTAAAGGGAAAGAAGTGTGCATAAGAAATATGTAAAGGGAAAGAAGTGTGCATAAGAAATATGTAAAGGGAAAGAAGTGTGCATAAGAAATATGTAAAGGGAAAGAAGTGTGCATAATAAATATGTAAAGGGAAAGAAGTGTGCATAAGAAATATGTAAAGGGAAAGAAGTGTGCATAATAAATATGTAAAGGGAAAGAAGTGTGCATAAGAAATATGTAAAGGGAAAGAAGTGTGCATAAGAAATATGTAAAGGGGAGGAAGTGTGCATAAGAAATATGTAAAGGGAAAGAAGTGTGCATAAGAAATATGTAAAGGGGAGGAAGTGTGCATAAGAAATATGTAAAGGGAAAGAAGTGTGCATAAGAAATATATGTAAAGGGAAAGAAGTGTGCATAAGAAATATGTAAAGGGAAAGAAGTGTGCATAAGAAATATGTAAAGGGAAAGAAGTGTGCATAAGAAATATGTAAAGGGAAAGAAGTGTGCATAAGAAATATGTAAAGGGAAAGAAGTGTGCATAAGAAATATGTAAAGGGAAAGAAGTGTACATAAGAAATATGTAAAGGGAAAGAAGTGTGCATAAGAAATATGTAAAGGGAAAGAAGTGTGCATAAGAAATATGTAAAGGGGAGGAAGTGTGCATAAGAAATATGTAAAGGGAAAGAAGTGTGCATAAGAAACATGTAAAGGGGAGGAAGTGTGCATAAGAAATATGTAAAGGGAAAGAAGTGTGCATAAGAAATATGTAAAGGGAAAGAAGTGTGCATAAGAAATATGTAAAGGGAAAGAAGTGTGCATAAGAAATATGTAAAGGGAAAGAAGTGTGCATAAGAAATATGTAAAGGGAAAGAAGTGTGCATAAGAAATATGTAAAGGGAAAGAAGTGTGCATAAGAAATATGTAAAGGGAAAGAAGTGTGCATAAGAAATATGTAAAGGGAAAGAAGTGTGCATAAGAAATATGTAAAGGGAAAGAAGTGTGCATAAGAAATATGTAAAGGGAAAGAAGTGTGCATAAGAAATATGTAAAGGGAAAGAAGTGTGCATAAGAAATATGTAAAGGGGAGGAAGTGTGCATAAGAAATATGTAAAGGGAAAGAAGTGTGCATAAGAAATATGTAAAGGGGAGGAAGTGTGCATAAGAAATATGTAAAGGGAAAGAAGTGTGCATAAGAAATATGTAAAGGGAAAGAAGTGTGCATAAGAAATATGTAAAGGGAAAGAAGTGTGCATAAGAAATATGTAAAGGGAAAGAAGTGTGCATAAGAAATATGTAAAGGGAAAGAAGTGTGCATAAGAAATATGTAAAGGGAAAGAAGTGTGCATAAGAAATATGTAAAGGGAAAGAAGTGTGCATAAGAAATATGTAAAGGGAAAGAAGTGTGCATAAGAAATATGTAAAGGGAAAGAAATGTGCATAAGAAATATGTAAAGGGTAAGAAGTGTGCATAAGAAATATGTAAAGGGAAAGAAGTGTGCATAAGAAATATGTAAAGGGAAAGAAGTGTGCATAAGAAATATGTAAAGGGAAAGAAGTGTGCATAAGAAATATGTAAAGGGAAAGAAGTGTGCATAAGAAATATGTAAAGGGAAAGAAGTGTGCATAAGAAATATGTAAAGGGAAAGAAGTGTGCATAAGAAATATGTAAAGGGAAAGAAGTGTGCATAAGAAATATGTAAAGGGAAAGAAGTGTGCATAAGAAATATGTAAAGGGAAAGAAGTGTGCATAAGAAATATGTAAAGGGAAAGAAGTGTGCATAAGAAATATGTAAAGGGAAGGAAGTGTGCATAAGAAATATGTAAAGGGGAGGAAGTGTGCATAAGAAATATGTAAAGGGGAGGAAGTGTGCATAAGAAATATGTAAAGGGAAAGAAGTGTGCATAAGAAATATGTAAAGGGAAAGAAGTGTGCATAAGAAATATGTAAAGGGAAAGAAGTGTGCATACGAAATATGTAAAGGTAAAGACGTGTGCATAAAACATATGTAAAGGGAAAGAAGTGTGCATACGAAATATGTAAAGGGAAAGAAGTGTGCATAAGAAATATGTAAAGGGAAAAAAGTGTGCATAAGAAATATGTAAAGGGAAAGAAGTGTGCATAAGAAATATGTAAAGGGAAAGAAGTGTGCATAAGAAACATGTAAAGGGAAAGAAATGTGCATAAGAAATATGTAAAGGGAAAGAAGTGTGCATAAGAAATATGTAAAGGGGAGGAAGTGTGCATAAGAAATATGTAAAGGGAAAGAAGTGTGCATAAGAAATATGTAAAGGGGAGGAAGTGTGCATAAGAAATATGTAAAGGGAAAGAAGTGTGCATAAGAAATATATGTAAAGGGAAAGAAGTGTGCATAAGAAATATGTAAAGGGAAAGAAGTGTGCATAAGAAATATGTAAAGGGAAAGAAGTGTGCATAAGAAATATGTAAAGGGAAAGAAGTGTGCATAAGAAATATGTAAAGGGAAAGAAGTGTGCATAAGAAATATGTAAAGGGAAAGAAGTGTACATAAGAAATATGTAAAGGGAAAGAAGTGTGCATAAGAAATATGTAAAGGGAAAGAAGTGTGCATAAGAAATATGTAAAGGGAAAGAAGTGTGCATAAGAAATATGTAAAGGGAAAGAAGTGTGCATAAGAAATATGTAAAGGGAAAGAAGTGTGCATAAGAAATATGTAAAGGGAAAGAAGTGTGCATAAGAAATATGTAAAGGGAAAGAAGTGTGCATAAGAAATATGTAAAGGGAAAGAAGTGTGCATAAGAAATATGTAAAGGGAAAGAAGTGTGCATAAGAAATATGTAAAGGGAAAGAAGTGTGCATAAGAAATATGTAAAGGGAAAGAAGTGTGCATAAGAAATATGTAAAGGGGAGGAAGTGTGCATAAGAAATATGTAAAGGGAAAGAAGTGTGCATAAGAAACATGTAAAGGGGAGGAAGTGTGCATAAGAAATATGTAAAGGGAAAGAAGTGTGCATAATAAATATGTAAAGGGAAAGAAGTGTGCATAAGAAATATGTAAAGGGAAAGAAGTGTGCATAAGAAATATGTAAAGGGAAAGAAGTGTGCATAAGAAATATGTAAAGGGAAAGAAGTGTGCATAAGAAATATGTAAAGGGAAAGAAGTGTGCATAAGAAATATGTAAAGGGAAAGAAGTGTGCATAAGAAATATGTAAAGGGAAAGAAGTGTGCATAAGAAATATGTAAAGGGAAAGAAGTGTGCATAAGAAATATGTAAAGGGAAAGAAGTGTGCATAAGAAATATGTAAAGGGAAAGAAGTGTGCATAAGAAATATGTAAAGGGGAGGAAGTGTGCATAAGAAATATGTAAAGGGAAAGAAGTGTGCATAAGAAATATGTAAAGGGGAGGAAGTGTGCATAAGAAATATGTAAAGGGAAAGAAATGTGCATAAGAAATATGTAAAGGGTAAGAAGTGTGCATAAGAAATATGTAAAGGGAAAGAAGTGTGCATAAGAAATATGTAAAGGGAAAGAAGTGTGCATAAGAAATATGTAAAGGGAAAGAAGTGTGCATAAGAAATATGTAAAGGGAAAGAAGTGTGCATAAGAAATATGTAAAGGGAAAGAAGTGTGCATAAGAAATATGTAAAGGGAAAGAAGTGTGCATAAGAAATATGTAAAGGGAAAGAAGTGTGCATAAGAAATATGTAAAGGGAAAGAAGTGTGCATAAGAAATATGTAAAGGGAAAGAAGTGTGCATAAGAAATATGTAAAGGGAAAGAAGTGTGCATAAGAAATATGTAAAGGGAAGGAAGTGTGCATAAGAAATATGTAAAGGGGAGGAAGTGTGCATAAGAAATATGTAAAGGGGAGGAAGTGTGCATAAGAAATATGTAAAGGGAAAGAAGTGTGCATAAGAAATATGTAAAGGGAAAGAAGTGTGCATAAGAAATATGTAAAGGGAAAGAAGTGTGCATACGAAATATGTAAAGGTAAAGACGTGTGCATAAAACATATGTAAAGGGAAAGAAGTGTGCATACGAAATATGTAAAGGGAAAGAAGTGTGCATAAGAAATATGTAAAGGGAAAAAAGTGTGCATAAGAAATATGTAAAGGGGAGGAAGTGTGCATAAGAAATATGTAAAGGGAAAGAAGTGTGCATAAGAAACATGTAAAGGGGAGGAAGTGTGCATAAGAAATATGTAAAGGGAAAGAAGTGTGCATAAGAAATATGTAAAGGGAAAGAAGTGTGCATAAGAAATATGTAAAGGGAAAGAAGTGTGCATAAGAAATATGTAAAGGGAAAGAAGTGTGCATAAGAAATATGTAAAGGGAAAGAAGTGTGCATAAGAAATATGTAAAGGGAAAGAAGTGTGCATAAGAAATATGTAAAGGGAAAGAAGTGTGCATAAGAAATATGTAAAGGGAAAGAAGTGTGCATAAGAAATATGTAAAGGGAAAGAAGTGTGCATAAGAAATATGTAAAGGGAAAGAAGTGTGCATAAGAAATATGTAAAGGGAAAGAAGTGTGCATAAGAAATATGTAAAGGGGAGGAAGTGTGCATAAGAAATATGTAAAGGGAAAGAAGTGTGCATAAGAAATATGTAAAGGGGAGGAAGTGTGCATAAGAAATATGTAAAGGGAAAGAAGTGTGCATAAGAAATATGTAAAGGGAAAGAAGTGTGCATAAGAAATATGTAAAGGGAAAGAAGTGTGCATAAGAAATATGTAAAGGGAAAGAAGTGTGCATAAGAAATATGTAAAGGGAAAGAAGTGTGCATAAGAAATATGTAAAGGGAAAGAAGTGTGCATAAGAAATATGTAAAGGGAAAGAAGTGTGCATAAGAAATATGTAAAGGGAAAGAAGTGTGCATAAGAAATATGTAAAGGGAAAGAAATGTGCATAAGAAATATGTAAAGGGTAAGAAGTGTGCATAAGAAATATGTAAAGGGAAAGAAGTGTGCATACGAAATATGTAAAGGTAAAGACGTGTGCATAAAACATATGTAAAGGGAAAGAAGTGTGCATACGAAATATGTAAAGGGAAAGAAGTGTGCATAAGAAATATGTAAAGGGAAAAAAGTGTGCATAAGAAATATGTAAAGGGAAAGAAGTGTGCATAAGAAATATGTAAAGGGAAAGAAGTGTGCATAAGAAACATGTAAAGGGAAAGAAGTGTGCATAGGAAATATGTAAAGGGAAAGAAGTGTGCATAAGAAACATGTAAAGGGAAAGAAGTGTGCATAAGAAATATGTAAAGGGAAAGAAGTGTGCATAAGAAATATGTAAAGGGAAAGAAGTGTGCATAAGAAATATGTAAAGGGAAAGAAGTGTGCATAAGAAATATGTAAAGGGAAAGAAGTGTGCATAAGAAATATGTAAAGGGAAAGAAGTGTGCATAAGAAATATGTAAAGGGAAAGAAGTGTGCATAAGAAATATGTAAAGGGAAAGAAGTGTGCATAAGAAATATGTAAAGGGAAAGAAGTGTGCATAAGAAATATGTAAAGGGAAAGAAGTGTGCATAAGAAATATGTAAAGGGAAAGAAGTGTGCATAAGAAATATGTAAAGGGAAAGAAGTGTGCATAAGAAATATGTAAAGGGAAAGAAGTGTGCATAAGAAATATGTAAAGGGAAAGAAGTGTGCATAATAAATATGTAAAGGGAAAGAAGTGTGCATAAGAAATATGTAAAGGGAAAGAAGTGTGCATAAGAAATATGTAAAGGGGAGGAAGTGTGCATAAGAAATATGTAAAGGGAAAGAAGTGTGCATAAGAAATATGTAAAGGGGAGGAAGTGTGCATAAGAAATATGTAAAGGGAAAGAAGTGTGCATAAGAAATATATGTAAAGGGAAAGAAGTGTGCATAAGAAATATGTAAAGGGAAAGAAGTGTGCATAAGAAATATGTAAAGGGAAAGAAGTGTGCATAAGAAATATGTAAAGGGAAAGAAGTGTGCATAAGAAATATGTAAAGGGAAAGAAGTGTGCATAAGAAATATGTAAAGGGAAAGAAGTGTACATAAGAAATATGTAAAGGGAAAGAAGTGTGCATAAGAAATATGTAAAGGGAAAGAAGTGTGCATAAGAAATATGTAAAGGGAAAGAAGTGTGCATAAGAAATATGTAAAGGGAAAGAAGTGTGCATAAGAAATATGTAAAGGGAAAGAAGTGTGCATAAGAAATATGTAAAGGGAAAGAAGTGTGCATAAGAAATATGTAAAGGGAAAGAAGTGTGCATAAGAAATATGTAAAGGGAAAGAAGTGTGCATAAGAAATATGTAAAGGGAAAGAAGTGTGCATAAGAAATATGTAAAGGGAAAGAAGTGTGCATAAGAAATATGTAAAGGGAAAGAAGTGTGCATAAGAAATATGTAAAGGGGAGGAAGTGTGCATAAGAAATATGTAAAGGGAAAGAAGTGTGCATAAGAAACATGTAAAGGGGAGGAAGTGTGCATAAGAAATATGTAAAGGGAAAGAAGTGTGCATAAGAAATATGTAAAGGGAAAGAAGTGTGCATAAGAAATATGTAAAGGGAAAGAAGTGTGCATAAGAAATATGTAAAGGGAAAGAAGTGTGCATAAGAAATATGTAAAGGGAAAGAAGTGTGCATAAGAAATATGTAAAGGGAAAGAAGTGTGCATAAGAAATATGTAAAGGGAAAGAAGTGTGCATAAGAAATATGTAAAGGGAAAGAAGTGTGCATAAGAAATATGTAAAGGGAAAGAAGTGTGCATAAGAAATATGTAAAGGGGAGGAAGTGTGCATAAGAAATATGTAAAGGGAAAGAAGTGTGCATAAGAAATATGTAAAGGGGAGGAAGTGTGCATAAGAAATATGTAAAGGGAAAGAAGTGTGCATAAGAAATATGTAAAGGGGAGGAAGTGTGCATAAGAAATATGTAAAGGGAAAGAAGTGTGCATAAGAAATATGTAAAGGGGAGGAAGTGTGCATAAGAAATATGTAAAGGGAAAGAAGTGTGCATAAGAAATATGTAAAGGGAAAGAAGTGTGCATAAGAAATATGTAAAGGGAAAGAAGTGTGCATAAGAAATATGTAAAGGGAAAGAAGTGTGCATAAGAAATATGTAAAAGGAAAGAAGTGTGCATAAGAAATATGTAAAGGGAAAGAAGTGTGCATAAGAAATATGTAAAGGGAAAGAAGTGTGCATAAGAAATATGTAAAGGGAAAGAAGTGTGCATAAGAAATATGTAAAGGGAAAGAAGTGTGCATACGAAATATGTAAAGGGAAAGAAGTGTGCATAAGAAATATGTAAAGGGAAAGAAGTGTGCATAAGAAATATGTAAAGGGAAAGAAGTGTGCATAAGAAATATGTAAAGGGAAAGAAGTGTGCATAAGAAATATGTAAAGGGAAAGTAGTGTGCATAAGAAATATGTAAAGGGAAAGAAGTGTGCATAAGAAATATGTAAAGGGAAAGAAGTGTGCATAAGAAATATGTAAAGGGAAAGAAGTGTGCATAAGAAATATGTAAAGGGAAAGAAGTGTGCATAAGAAATATGTAAAGGGAAAGAAGTGTGCATAAGAAATATGTAAAGGGAAAGAAGTGTGCATAAGAAATATGTAAAGGGAAAGAAGTGTGCATAAGAAATATGTAAAGGGAAAGAAGTGTGCATAAGAAATATGTAAAGGGAAAGAAGTGTGCATAAGAAATATGTAAAGGGAAAGAAGTGTGCATAAGAAATATGTAAAGGGAAAGAAATGTGCATAAGAAATATGTAAAGGGTAAGAAGTGTGCATAAGAAATATGTAAAGGGAAAGAAGTGTGCATAAGAAATATGTAAAGGGAAAGAAGTGTGCATAAGAAATATGTAAAGGGAAAGAAGTGTGCATACGAAATATGTAAAGGGAAAGAAGTGTGCATAAGAAATATGTAAAGGGAAAGAAGTGTGCATAAGAAATATGTAAAGGGAAAGAAGTGTGCATAAGAAATATGTAAAGGGAAAGAAGTGTGCATAAGAAATATGTAAAGGGAAAGAAGTGTGCATAAGAAATATGTAAAGGGAAAGAAGTGTGCATAAGAAATATGTAAAGGGAAAGAAGTGTGCATAAGAAATATGTAAAGGGAAGGAAGTGTGCATAATAAATATGTAAAGGGGAGGAAGTGTGCATAAGAAATATGTAAAGGGGAGGAAGTGTGCATAAGAAATATGTAAAGGGAAAGAAGTGTGCATAAGAAATATGTAAAGGGAAAGAAGTGTGCATAAGAAATATGTAAAGGGAAAGAAGTGTGCATAAGAAATATGTAAAGGGAAAGAAGTGTGCATAAGAAATATGTAAAGGGAAAGAAGTGTGCATACGAAATATGTAAAGGTAAAGACGTGTGCATAAAAAATATGTAAAGGGAAAGAAGTGTGCATACGAAATATGTAAAGGGAAAGAAGTGTGCATAAGAAATATGTAAAGGGAAAAAAGTGTGCATAAGAAATATGTAAAGGGAAAGAAGTGTGCATAAGAAATATGTAAAGGGAAAGAAGTGTGCATAAGAAACATGTAAAGGGAAAGAAGTGTGCATAAGAAATATGTAAAGGGAAAGAAGTGTGCATAAGAAACATGTAAAGGGAAAGAAGTGTGCATAAGAAATATGTAAAGGGAAAGAAGTGTGCATAAGAAATATGTAAAGGGAAAGAAGTGTGCATAAGAAATATGTAAAGGGAAAGAAGTGTGCATAAGAAATATGTAAAGGGAAAGAAGTGTGCATAAGAAATATGTAAAGGGAAAGAAGTGTGCATAAGAAATATGTAAAGGGAAAGAAGTGTGCATAAGAAATATGTAAAGGGAAAGAAGTGTGCATAAGAAATATGTAAAGGGAAAGAAGTGTGCATAAGAAATATGTAAAGGGAAAGAAGTGTGCATAAGAAATATGTAAAGGGAAAGAAGTGTGCATAAGAAATATGTAAAGGGAAAGAAGTGTGCATAAGAAATATGTAAAGGGAAAGAAGTGTGCATAAGAAATATGTAAAGGGAAAGAAGTGTGCATAATAAATATGTAAAGGGAAAGAAGTGTGCATAAGAAATATGTAAAGGGAAAGAAGTGTGCATAAGAAATATGTAAAGGGGAGGAAGTGTGCATAAGAAATATGTAAAGGGAAAGAAGTGTGCATAAGAAATATGTAAAGGGGAGGAAGTGTGCATAAGAAATATGTAAAGGGAAAGAAGTGTGCATAAGAAATATATGTAAAGGGAAAGAAGTGTGCATAAGAAATATGTAAAGGGAAAGAAGTGTGCATAAGAAATATGTAAAGGGAAAGAAGTGTGCATAAGAAATATGTAAAGGGAAAGAAGTGTGCATAAGAAATATGTAAAGGGAAAGAAGTGTGCATAAGAAATATGTAAAGGGAAAGTAGTGTGCATAAGAAATATGTAAAGGGAAAGAAGTGTGCATAAGAAATATGTAAAGGGAAAGAAGTGTGCATAAGAAATATGTAAAGGGAAAGAAGTGTGCATAAGAAATATGTAAAGGGAAAGAAGTGTGCATAAGAAATATGTAAAGGGAAAGAAGTGTGCATAAGAAATATGTAAAGGGAAAGAAGTGTGCATAAGAAATATGTAAAGGGAAAGAAGTGTGCATAAGAAATATGTAAAGGGAAAGAAGTGTGCATAAGAAATATGTAAAGGGAAAGAAGTGTGCATAAGAAATATGTAAAGGGAAAGAAGTGTGCATAAGAAATATGTAAAGGGAAAGAAATGTGCATAAGAAATATGTAAAGGGTAAGAAGTGTGCATAAGAAATATGTAAAGGGAAAGAAGTGTGCATAAGAAATATGTAAAGGGAAAGAAGTGTGCATAAGAAATATGTAAAGGGAAAGAAGTGTGCATAAGAAATATGTAAAGGGAAAGAAGTGTGCATAAGAAATATGTAAAGGGAAAGAAGTGTGCATAAGAAATATGTAAAGGGAAAGAAGTGTGCATAAGAAATATGTAAAGGGAAAGAAGTGTGCATAAGAAATATGTAAAGGGAAAGAAGTGTGCATAAGAAATATGTAAAGGGAAAGAAGTGTGCATAAGAAATATGTAAAGGGAAAGAAGTGTGCATAAGAAATATGTAAAGGGAAGGAAGTGTGCATAATAAATATGTAAAGGGGAGGAAGTGTGCATAAGAAATATGTAAAGGGGAGGAAGTGTGCATAAGAAATATGTAAAGGGAAAGAAGTGTGCATAAGAAATATGTAAAGGGAAAGAAGTGTGCATAAGAAATATGTAAAGGGAAAGAAGTGTGCATAAGAAATATGTAAAGGGAAAGAAGTGTGCATAAGAAATATGTAAAGGGAAAGAAGTGTGCATACGAAATATGTAAAGGTAAAGACGTGTGCATAAAAAATATGTAAAGGGAAAGAAGTGTGCATACGAAATATGTAAAGGGAAAGAAGTGTGCATAAGAAATATGTAAAGGGAAAGAAGTGTGCATAAGAAATATGTAAAGGGAAAGAAGTGTGCATAAGAAATATGTAAAGGGAAAGAAGTGTGCATAAGAAATATGTAAAGGGAAAGAAGTGTGCATAAGAAATATGTAAAGGGAAAGAAGTGTGCATAAGAAATATGTAAAGGGAAAGAAGTGTGCATAAGAAATATGTAAAGGGAAAGAAGTGTGCATAAGAAATATGTAAAGGGAAAGAAGTGTGCATAAGAAATATGTAAAGGGAAAGAAGTGTGCATAAGAAATATGTAAAGGGGAGGAAGTGTGCATAAGAAATATGTAAAGGGAAAGAAGTGTGCATAAGAAACATGTAAAGGGGAGGAAGTGTGCATAAGAAATATGTAAAGGGAAAGAAGTGTGCATAAGAAATATGTAAAGGGAAAGAAGTGTGCATAAGAAATATGTAAAGGGAAAGAAGTGTGCATAAGAAATATGTAAAGGGAAAGAAGTGTGCATAAGAAATATGTAAAGGGAAAGAAGTGTGCATAAGAAATATGTAAAGGGAAAGAAGTGTGCATAAGAAATATGTAAAGGGAAAGAAGTGTGCATAAGAAATATGTAAAGGGAAAGAAGTGTGCATAAGAAATATGTAAAGGGAAAGAAGTGTGCATAAGAAATATGTAAAGGGGAGGAAGTGTGCATAAGAAATATGTAAAGGGAAAGAAGTGTGCATAAGAAATATGTAAAGGGGAGGAAGTGTGCATAAGAAATATGTAAAGGGAAAGAAGTGTGCATAAGAAATATGTAAAGGGGAGGAAGTGTGCATAAGAAATATGTAAAGGGAAAGAAGTGTGCATAAGAAATATGTAAAGGGGAGGAAGTGTGCATAAGAAATATGTAAAGGGAAAGAAGTGTGCATAAGAAATATGTAAAGGGAAAGAAGTGTGCATAAGAAATATGTAAAGGGAAAGAAGTGTGCATAAGAAATATGTAAAGGGAAAGAAGTGTGCATAAGAAATATGTAAAAGGAAAGAAGTGTGCATAAGAAATATGTAAAGGGAAAGAAGTGTGCATAAGAAATATGTAAAGGGAAAGAAGTGTGCATAAGAAATATGTAAAGGGAAAGAAGTGTGCATAAGAAATATGTAAAGGGAAAGAAGTGTGCATACGAAATATGTAAAGGGAAAGAAGTGTGCATAAGAAATATGTAAAGGGAAAGAAGTGTGCATAAGAAATATGTAAAGGGAAAGAAGTGTGCATAAGAAATATGTAAAGGGAAAGAAGTGTGCATAAGAAATATGTAAAGGGAAAGTAGTGTGCATAAGAAATATGTAAAGGGAAAGAAGTGTGCATAAGAAATATGTAAAGGGAAAGAAGTGTGCATAAGAAATATGTAAAGGGAAAGAAGTGTGCATAAGAAATATGTAAAGGGAAAGAAGTGTGCATAAGAAATATGTAAAGGGAAAGAAGTGTGCATAAGAAATATGTAAAGGGAAAGAAGTGTGCATAAGAAATATGTAAAGGGAAAGAAGTGTGCATAAGAAATATGTAAAGGGAAAGAAGTGTGCATAAGAAATATGTAAAGGGAAAGAAGTGTGCATAAGAAATATGTAAAGGGAAAGAAGTGTGCATAAGAAATATGTAAAGGGAAAGAAATGTGCATAAGAAATATGTAAAGGGTAAGAAGTGTGCATAAGAAATATGTAAAGGGAAAGAAGTGTGCATAAGAAATATGTAAAGGGAAAGAAGTGTGCATAAGAAATATGTAAAGGGAAAGAAGTGTGCATACGAAATATGTAAAGGGAAAGAAGTGTGCATAAGAAATATGTAAAGGGAAAGAAGTGTGCATAAGAAATATGTAAAGGGAAAGAAGTGTGCATAAGAAATATGTAAAGGGAAAGAAGTGTGCATAAGAAATATGTAAAGGGAAAGAAGTGTGCATAAGAAATATGTAAAGGGAAAGAAGTGTGCATAAGAAATATGTAAAGGGAAAGAAGTGTGCATAAGAAATATGTAAAGGGAAGGAAGTGTGCATAATAAATATGTAAAGGGGAGGAAGTGTGCATAAGAAATATGTAAAGGGGAGGAAGTGTGCATAAGAAATATGTAAAGGGAAAGAAGTGTGCATAAGAAATATGTAAAGGGAAAGAAGTGTGCATAAGAAATATGTAAAGGGAAAGAAGTGTGCATAAGAAATATGTAAAGGGAAAGAAGTGTGCATAAGAAATATGTAAAGGGAAAGAAGTGTGCATACGAAATATGTAAAGGTAAAGACGTGTGCATAAAAAATATGTAAAGGGAAAGAAGTGTGCATACGAAATATGTAAAGGGAAAGAAGTGTGCATAAGAAATATGTAAAGGGAAAAAAGTGTGCATAAGAAATATGTAAAGGGAAAGAAGTGTGCATAAGAAATATGTAAAGGGAAAGAAGTGTGCATAAGAAACATGTAAAGGGAAAGAAGTGTGCATAAGAAATATGTAAAGGGAAAGAAGTGTGCATAAGAAACATGTAAAGGGAAAGAAGTGTGCATAAGAAATATGTAAAGGGAAAGAAGTGTGCATAAGAAATATGTAAAGGGAAAGAAGTGTGCATAAGAAATATGTAAAGGGAAAGAAGTGTGCATAAGAAATATGTAAAGGGAAAGAAGTGTGCATAAGAAATATGTAAAGGGAAAGAAGTGTGCATAAGAAATATGTAAAGGGAAAGAAGTGTGCATAAGAAATATGTAAAGGGAAAGAAGTGTGCATAAGAAATATGTAAAGGGAAAGAAGTGTGCATAAGAAATATGTAAAGGGAAAGAAGTGTGCATAAGAAATATGTAAAGGGAAAGAAGTGTGCATAAGAAATATGTAAAGGGAAAGAAGTGTGCATAAGAAATATGTAAAGGGAAAGAAGTGTGCATAAGAAATATGTAAAGGGAAAGAAGTGTGCATAAGAAATATGTAAAGGGAAAGAAGTGTGCATAAGAAATATGTAAAGGGAAAGAAATGTGCATAAGAAATATGTAAAGGGTAAGAAGTGTGCATAAGAAATATGTAAAGGGAAAGAAGTGTGCATAAGAAATATGTAAAGGGAAAGAAGTGTGCATAAGAAATATGTAAAGGGAAAGAAGTGTGCATAAGAAATATGTAAAGGGAAAGAAGTGTGCATAAGAAATATGTAAAGGGAAAGAAGTGTGCATAAGAAATATGTAAAGGGAAAGAAGTGTGCATAAGAAATATGTAAAGGGAAAGAAGTGTGCATAAGAAATATGTAAAGGGAAAGAAGTGTGCATAAGAAATATGTAAAGGGAAAGAAGTGTGCATAAGAAATATGTAAAGGGAAAGAAGTGTGCATAAGAAATATGTAAAGGGAAGGAAGTGTGCATAATAAATATGTAAAGGGGAGGAAGTGTGCATAAGAAATATGTAAAGGGGAGGAAGTGTGCATAAGAAATATGTAAAGGGAAAGAAGTGTGCATAAGAAATATGTAAAGGGAAAGAAGTGTGCATAAGAAATATGTAAAGGGAAAGAAGTGTGCATAAGAAATATGTAAAGGGAAAGAAGTGTGCATAAGAAATATGTAAAGGGAAAGAAGTGTGCATACGAAATATGTAAAGGTAAAGACGTGTGCATAAAAAATATGTAAAGGGAAAGAAGTGTGCATACGAAATATGTAAAGGGAAAGAAGTGTGCATAAGAAATATGTAAAGGGAAAAAAGTGTGCATAAGAAATATGTAAAGGGAAAGAAGTGTGCATAAGAAATATGTAAAGGGAAAGAAGTGTGCATAAGAAACATGTAAAGGGAAAGAAGTGTGCATAAGAAATATGTAAAGGGAAAGAAGTGTGCATAAGAAACATGTAAAGGGAAAGAAGTGTGCATAAGAAATATGTAAAGGGAAAGAAGTGTGCATAAGAAATATGTAAAGGGAAAGAAGTGTGCATAAGAAATATGTAAAGGGAAAGAAGTGTGCATAAGAAATATGTAAAGGGAAAGAAGTGTGCATAAGAAATATGTAAAGGGAAAGAAGTGTGCATAAGAAATATGTAAAGGGAAAGAAGTGTGCATAAGAAATATGTAAAGGGAAAGAAGTGTGCATAAGAAATATGTAAAGGGAAAGAAGTGTGCATAAGAAATATGTAAAGGGAAAGAAGTGTGCATAAGAAATATGTAAAGGGAAAGAAGTGTGCATAAGAAATATGTAAAGGGAAAGAAGTGTGCATAAGAAATATGTAAAGGGAAAGAAGTGTGCATAAGAAATATGTAAAGGGAAAGAAGTGTGCATAATAAATATGTAAAGGGAAAGAAGTGTGCATAAGAAATATGTAAAGGGAAAGAAGTGTGCATAAGAAATATGTAAAGGGGAGGAAGTGTGCATAAGAAATATGTAAAGGGAAAGAAGTGTGCATAAGAAATATGTAAAGGGGAGGAAGTGTGCATAAGAAATATGTAAAGGGAAAGAAGTGTGCATAAGAAATATATGTAAAGGGAAAGAAGTGTGCATAAGAAATATGTAAAGGGAAAGAAGTGTGCATAAGAAATATGTAAAGGGAAAGAAGTGTGCATAAGAAATATGTAAAGGGAAAGAAGTGTGCATAAGAAATATGTAAAGGGAAAGAAGTGTGCATAAGAAATATGTAAAGGGAAAGAAGTGTACATAAGAAATATGTAAAGGGAAAGAAGTGTGCATAAGAAATATGTAAAGGGAAAGAAGTGTGCATAAGAAATATGTAAAGGGAAAGAAGTGTGCATAAGAAATATGTAAAGGGAAAGAAGTGTGCATAAGAAATATGTAAAGGGAAAGAAGTGTGCATAAGAAATATGTAAAGGGAAAGAAGTGTGCATAAGAAATATGTAAAGGGAAAGAAGTGTGCATAAGAAATATGTAAAGGGAAAGAAGTGTGCATAAGAAATATGTAAAGGGAAAGAAGTGTGCATAAGAAATATGTAAAGGGAAAGAAGTGTGCATAAGAAATATGTAAAGGGAAAGAAGTGTGCATAAGAAATATGTAAAGGGAAAGAAGTGTGCATAAGAAATATGTAAAGGGAAAGAAGTGTGCATAAGAAATATGTAAAGGGGAGGAAGTGTGCATAAGAAATATGTAAAGGGAAAGAAGTGTGCATAAGAAACATGTAAAGGGGAGGAAGTGTGCATAAGAAATATGTAAAGGGAAAGAAGTGTGCATAAGAAATATGTAAAGGGAAAGAAGTGTGCATAAGAAATATGTAAAGGGAAAGAAGTGTGCATAAGAAATATGTAAAGGGAAAGAAGTGTGCATAAGAAATATGTAAAGGGAAAGAAGTGTGCATAAGAAATGTGTAAAGGGAAAGAAGTGTGCATAAGAAATATGTAAAGGGAAAGAAGTGTGCATAAGAAATATGTAAAGGGAAAGAAGTGTGCATAAGAAATATGTAAAGGGAAAGAAGTGTGCATAAGAAATATGTAAAGGGGAGGAAGTGTGCATAAGAAATATGTAAAGGGAAAGAAGTGTGCATAAGAAATATGTAAAGGGGAGGAAGTGTGCATAAGAAATATGTAAAGGGAAAGAAGTGTGCATAAGAAATATGTAAAGGGAAAGAAGTGTGCATAAGAAATATGTAAAGGGAAAGAAGTGTGCATAAGAAATATGTAAAGGGAAAGAAGTGTGCATAATAAATATGTAAAGGGAAAGAAGTGTGCCTAATAAATATGTAAAGGGAAAGAAGTGTGCATAAGAAATATGTAAAGGGAAAGAAGTGTGCATAAGAAATATGTAAAGGGGAGGAAGTGTGCATAAGAAATATGTAAAGGGAAAGAAGTGTGCATAAGAAATATGTAAAGGGGAGGAAGTGTGCATAAGAAATATGTAAAGGGAAAGAAGTGTGCATAAGAAATATATGTAAAGGGAAAGAAGTGTGCATAAGAAATATGTAAAGGGAAAGAAGTGTGCATAAGAAATATGTAAAGGGAAAGAAGTGTGCATAAGAAATATGTAAAGGGAAAGAAGTGTGCATAAGAAATATGTAAAGGGAAAGAAGTGTGCATAAGAAATATGTAAAGGGAAAGAAGTGTGCATAAGAAATATGTAAAGGGAAAGAAGTGTGCATAAGAAATATGTAAAGGGAAAGAAGTGTGCATAAGAAATATGTAAAGGGAAAGAAGTGTGCATAATAAATATGTAAAGGGAAAGAAGTGTGCATAAGAAATATGTAAAGGGAAAGAAGTGTGCATAAGAAATATGTAAAGGGAAAGAAGTGTGCATAAGAAATATGTAAAGGGAAAGAAGTGTGCATAAGAAATATGTAAAGGGAAATAAGTGTGCATAAGAAATATGTAAAGGGAAAGAAGTGTGCATAAGAAATATGTAAAGGGAAAGAAGTGTGCATAAGAAATATGTAAAGGGAAAGAAGTGTGCATAAGAAATATGTAAAGGGAAAGAAGTGTGCATAAGAAATATGTAAAGGGGAGGAAGTGTGCATAAGAAATATGTAAAAGAAAAGAAGTGTGCATAAGAAATATGTAAAGGGAAAGAAGTGTGCATAAGAAATATGTAAAGGGAAAGAAGTGTGCATAAGAAATATGTAAAGGGAAAGAAGTGTGCATAAGAAATATGTAAAGGGAAAGAAGTGCATAAGAAATAAACACATGATGTGGGAACAAGCCCTCGAGTTAAATATGTAAAGGGAAAGAAGTGTGCATAGGAAATATGTAAAGGGAAAGAAGTGTGCATAAGAAATATGTAAAGGGAAAGAAGTGTGCATAAGAAATATGTAAAGGGAAAGAAGTGTGCATAAGAATTATGTAAAGGGAAAGAAGTGTGCATAAGAAATATGTAAAGGGAAAGAAGTGTGCATAAGAAATATGTAAAGGGAAAGAAGTGTGCATAAGAAATATGTAAAGGGAAAGAAGTGTGCATAAGAAATATGTAAAGGGAAAGAAGTGTGCATAAGAAATATGTAAAGGGAAAGAAGTGTGCATAAGAAATATGTAAAGGGAAAGAAGTGTGCATAAGAAATATGTAAAGGGAAAGAAGTGTGCATAAGAAATATGTAAAGGGAAAGAAGTGTGCATAAGAAATATGTAAAGGGAAAGAAGTGTGCATAAGAAATATGTAAAGGGAAAGAAGTGTGCATAAGAAATATGTAAAGGGAAAGAAGTGTGCATAAGAAATATGTAAAGGGAAAGAAGTGTGCATAAGAAATATGTAAAGGGAAAGAAGTGTGCATAAGAAATATGTAAAGGGAAAGAAGTGTGCATAAGAAATATGTAAAGGGAAAGAAGTGTGCATAAGACATATGTAAAGGGAAAGAAGTGTGCATAAGAAATATGTAAAGGGAAAGAAGTGTGCATAAGAAATATGTAAAGGAAAAGAAGTGTGCATAAGAAATATGTAAAGGGAAAGAAGTGTGCATAAGAAATATGTAAAGGGAAAGAAGTGTGCATAAGAAATATGTAAAGGGAAAGAAGTGTGCATAAGAAATATGTAAAGGGAAAGAAGTGTGCATAAGAAATATGTAAAGGGGAGGAAGTGTGCATAAGAAATATGTAAAGGGAAAGAAGTGTGCATAAGAAATATGTAAAGGGGAGGAAGTGTGCATAAGAAATATGTAAAGGGAAAGAAGTGTGCATAAGAAATATGTAAAGGGAAAGAAGTGTGCATAAGAAATATGTAAAGGGAAAGAAGTGTGCATAATAAATATGTAAAGGGAAAGAAGTGTGCATAAGAAATATGTAAAGGGAAAGAAGTGTGCATAAGAAATATGTAAAGGGAAAGAAGTGTGCATAAGAAATATGTAAAGGGAAAGAAGTGTGCATAAGAAATATGTAAAGGGAAAGAAGTGTGCATAAGAAATATGTAAAGGGAAAGAAGTGTGCATAAGAAATATGTAAAGGGAAAGAAGTGTGCATAAGAAATATGTAAAGGGAAAGAAGTGTGCATAATAAATATGTAAAGGGAAAGAAGTGTGCATAAGAAATATGTAAAGGGAAAGAAGTGTGCATAAGAAATATGTAAAGGGAAAGAAGTGTGCATAAGAAATATGTAAAGGGAAAGAAGTGTGCATAAGAAATATGTAAAGGGAAAGAAGTGTGCATAAGAAATATGTAAAGGGAAAGAAGTGTGCATAAGAAATATGTAAAGGGAAAGAAGTGTGCATAAGAAATATGTAAAGGGAAAGAAGTGTGCATAAGAAATATGTAAAGGGAAAGAAGTGTGCATAAGAAATATGTAAAGGGAAAGAAGTGTGCATAAGAAATATGTAAAGGGAAAGAAGTGTGCATAAGAAATATGTAAAGGGAAAGAAGTGTGCATAAGAAATATGTAAAGGGAAAGAAGTGTGCATAAGAAATATGTAAAGGGAAAGAAGTGTGCATAAGAAATATGTAAAGGGAAAGAAGTGTGCATAAGAAATATGTAAAGGGAAAGAAGTGTGCATAAGAAATATGTAAAGGGAAAGAAGTGTGCATAAGAAATATGTAAAGGGAAAGAAGTGTGCATAAGAAATATGTAAAGGGAAAGAAGTGTGCATAAGAAATATGTAAAGGGGAGGAAGTGTGCATAAGAAATATGTAAAGGGAAAGAAGTGTGCATAAGAAATATGTAAAGGGGAGGAAGTGTGCATAAGAAATATGTAAAGGGAAAGAAGTGTGCATAAGAAATATATGTAAAGGGAAAGAAGTGTGCATAAGAAATATGTAAAGGGAAAGAAGTGTGCATAAGAAATATGTAAAGGGAAAGAAGTGTGCATAAGAAATATGTAAAGGGAAAGAAGTGTGCATAAGAAATATGTAAAGGGAAAGAAGTGTGCATAAGAAATATGTAAAGGGAAAGAAGTGTGCATAAGAAATATGTAAAGGGAAAGAAGTGTGCATAAGAAATATGTAAAGGGAAAGAAGTGTGCATAAGAAATATGTAAAGGGAAAGAAGTGTGCATAAGAAATATGTAAAGGGAAAGAAGTGTGCATAAGAAATATGTAAAGGGAAAGAAGTGTGCATAAGAAATATGTAAAGGGAAAGAAGTGTGCATAAGAAATATGTAAAGGGAAAGAAGTGTGCATAAGAAATATGTAAAGGGAAAGAAGTGTGCATAAGAAATATGTAAAGGGAAAGAAGTGTGCATAAGAAATATGTAAAGGGAAAGAAGTGTGCATAAGAAATATGTAAAGGGAAAGAAGTGTGCATAAGAAATATGTAAAGGGAAAGAAGTGTGCATAAGAAATATGTAAAGGGAAAGAAGTGTGCATAAGAAATATGTAAAGGGGAGGAAGTGTGCATAAGAAATATGTAAAGGGAAAGAAGTGTGCATAAGAAATATGTAAAGGGGAGGAAGTGTGCATAAGAAATATGTAAAGGGAAAGAAGTGTGCATAAGAAATATGTAAAGGGAAAGAAGTGTGCATAAGAAATATGTAAAGGGAAAGAAGTGTGCATACGAAATATGTAAAGGGAAAGAAGTGTGCATAAGAAATATGTAAAGGGAAAGAAGTGTGCATAAGAAATATGTAAAGGGAAAGAAGTGTGCATAAGAAATGTGTAAAGGGAAAGAAGTGTGCATAAGAAATATGTAAAGGGAAAGAAGTGCATAAGAAATAAACACATGATGTGGGAACAAGCCCTCGAGTTAAATATGTAAAGGGAAAGAAGTGTGCATAGGAAATATGTAAAGGGAAAGAAGTGTGCATAAGAAATATGTAAAGGGAAAGAAGTGTGCATAAGAAATAAAGACATGATGTGGGAACAAGCCCTCGAGTTAAATATGTAAAGGGAAAGAAGTGTGCATAAGAAATAAACACATGATGTGGGAACAAGCCCTCGAGTTAAATATGTAAAGGGAAAGAAGTGTGCATAAGAAATATGTAAAGGGAAAGAAGTGTGCATAAGAAATATGTAAAGGGAAAGAAGTGTGCATAAGAAATATGTAAAGGGAAAGAAGTGTGCATAAGAAATATGTAAAGGGAAAGAAGTGTGCATAAGAAATAATAAAGGGAAAGAAGTGTGCATAAGAAATATGTAAAGGGAATGAAGTGTGCATAAGAAATATGTAAAGGGAAAGAAGTGTGCATAAGAAATATGTAAAGGGAAAGAAGTGTGCATAAGAAATATGTAAAGGGAAAGAAGTGTGCATAAGAAATATGTAAAGGGAAAGAAGTGTGCATAAGAAATATGTAAAGGGAAAGAAGTGTGCATAAGAAATATGTAAAGGGAAAGAAGTGTGCATAAGAAATATGTAAAGGGAAAGAAGTGTGCATAAGAAATAAAGACATGATGTGGGAACAAGCCCTCGAGTTAAATATGTAAAGGGAAAGAAGTGTGCATAAGAAATAAACACATGATGTGGGAACAAGCCCTCGAGTTAAATATGTAAAGGGAAAGAAGTGTGCATAAGAAATATGTAAAGGGAAAGAAGTGTGCATAAGAAATATGTAAAGGGAAAGAAGTGTGCATAAGAAATATGTAAAGGGAAAGAAGTGTGCATAAGAAATATGTAAAGGGAAAGAAGTGTGCATAAGAAATAATAAAGGGAAAGAAGTGTGCATAAGAAATATGTAAAGGGAATGAAGTGTGCATAAGAAATATGTAAAGGGAAAGAAGTGTGCATAAGAAATATGTAAAGGGAAAGAAGTGTGCATAAGAAATATGTAAAGGGAAAGAAGTGTGCATAAGAAATATGTAAAGGGAAAGAAGTGTGCATAAGAAATATGTAAAGGGAAAGAAGTGTGCATAAGAAATATGTAAAGGGAAAGAAGTGTGCATAAGAAATATGTAAAGGGAAAGAAGTGTGCATAAGAAATATGTAAAGGGAAAGAAGTGTGCATAAGAAATATGTAAAGGGAAAGAAGTGTGCATAAGAAATATGTAAAGGGAAAGAAGTGTGCATAAGAAATATGTAAAGGGAAAGAAGTGTGCATAAGAAATATGTAAAGGGAAAGAAGTGTGCATAAGAAATAAACACATGATGTGGGAACAAGCCCTCGAGTTAAATATGTAAAGGGAAAGAAGTGTGCATAAGAAATATGTAAAGGGAAAGAAGTGTGCATATGAAATATGTAAAGGAAAAGAAGTGTGCATAAGAAATATGTAAAGGGAAAGGAGTGTGCATAAGAAATATGTAAAGGGAAAGAAGTGTGCATAAGAAATATGTAAAGGGAAAGAAGTGTGCATACGAAATATGTAAACGGAAAGAAGTGTGCATAATAAATATGTAAAGGGAAAGAAGTGTGCATAAGAAATATGTAAAGGGAAAGAAGTGTGCATAATAAATATGTAAAGGGAAAGAAGTGTGCATAAGAAATATGTAAAGGGAAAGAAGTGTGCATACGAAATATGTAAAGGGAAAGAAGTGTGCATAAGAAATATGTAAAGGGAAAGAAGTGTGCATAAGAAATATGTAAAGGGAAAGAAGTGTGCATAATAAATATGTAAAGGGAAAGAAGTGTGCATAAGAAATATGTAAAGGGAAAGAAGTGTGCATAAGAAATATGTAAAGGGAAAGAAGTGTGCATAAGAAATATGTAAAGGGAAAGAAGTGTGCATAAGAAATATGTAAAGGGAAAGAAGTGTGCATAAGAAATATGTAAAGGGAAAGAAGTGTGCATAAAAAATATGTAAAGGGAAAGAAGTGTGCATAAGAAATATGTAAAGGGAAAGAAGTGTGCATAAGCAATAAACACATGATGTCGGGACAAGCCCTCGAGTTAAATATGTAAAGGGAAAGAAGTGTGCATAAGAAATAATAAAGAGAAAGAAGTGTGCATAAGAAATATGTAAAGGGAAAGAAGTGTGCATAAGAAATATGTAAAGGGAAAGAAGTGTGCATAAGAAATATGTAAAGGGAAAGAAGTGTGCATAAGAAATATGTAAAGGGAAAGAAGTGTGCATAAAAAATATGTAAAGGGAAAGAAGTGTGCATAAGAAATATGTAAAGGGAAAGAAGTGTGCATAAGAAATATGTAAAGGGAAAGAAGTGTGCATAAGAAATATGTAAAGGGAAAGAAGTGTGCATAAGAAATATGTAAAGGGAAAGAAGTGTGCATAAGAAATATGTAAAGGGAAAGAAGTGTGCATAAGAAATATGTAAAGGGAAAGAAGTGTGCATAAGAAATATGTAAAGGGGAGGAAGTGTGCATAAGAAATATGTAAAGGGAAAGAAGTGTGCATAAGAAATATGTAAAGGGGAGGAAGTGTGCATAAGAAATATGTAAAGGGAAAGAAGTGTGCATAAGAAATATGTAAAGGGAAAGAAGTGTGCATAAGAAATATGTAAAGGGAAAGAAGTGTGCATAATAAATATGTAAAGGGAAAGAAGTGTGCATAAGAAATATGTAACGGGAAAGAAGTGTGCATAAGAAATATGTAAAGGGAAAGAAGTGTGCCTAAGAAATATGTAAAGGGAAAGAAGTGTGCATAAGAAATATGTAAAGGGAAAGAAGTGTGCATAAGAAATATGTAAAGGGAAAGAAGTGTGCATAAGAAATATGTAAAGGGAAAGAAGTGTGCATAAGAAATATGTAAAGGGAAAGAAGTGTGCATAAGAAATATGTAAAGGGAAAGAAGTGTGCATAAGAAATATGTAAAGGGAAAGAAGTGTGCATAAGAAATAAAGACATGATGTGGGAACAAGCCCTCGAGTTAAATATGTAAAGGGAAAGAAGTGTGCATAAGAAATAAACACATGATGTGGGAACAAGCCCTCGAGTTAAATATGTAAAGGGAAAGAAGTGTGCATAAGAAATATGTAAAGGGAAAGAAGTGTGCATAAGAAATATGTAAAGGGAAAGAAGTGTGCATAAGAAATATGTAAAGGGAAAGAAGTGTGCATAAGAAATATGTAAAGGGAAAGAAGTGTGCATAAGAAATAATAAAGGGAAAGAAGTGTGCATAAGAAATATGTAAAGGGAATGAAGTGTGCATAAGAAATATGTAAAGGGAAAGAAGTGTGCATAAGAAATATGTAAAGGGAAAGAAGTGTGCATAAGAAATATGTAAAGGGAAAGAAGTGTGCATAAGAAATATGTAAAGGGAAAGAAGTGTGCATAAGAAATATGTAAAGGGAAAGAAGTGTGCATAAGAAATATGTAAAGGGAAAGAAGTGTGCATAAGAAATATGTAAAGGGAAAGAAGTGTGCATAAGAAATATGTAAAGGGAAAGAAGTGTGCATAAGAAATATGTAAAGGGAAAGAAGTGTGCATAAGAAATATGTAAAGGGAAAGAAGTGTGCATAAGAAATATGTAAAGGGAAAGAAGTGTGCATAAGAAATATGTAAAGGGAAAGAAGTGTGCATAAGAAATAAACACATGATGTGGGAACAAGCCCTCGAGTTAAATATGTATAGGGAAAGAAGTGTGCATAAGAAATATGTAAAGGGAAAGAAGTGTGCATATGAAATATGTAAAGGAAAAGAAGTGTGCATAAGAAATATGTAAAGGGAAAGGAGTGTGCATAAGAAATATGTAAAGGGAAAGAAGTGTGCATAAGAAATATGTAAAGGGAAAGAAGTGTGCATACGAAATATGTAAAGGGAAAGAAGTGTGCATAATAAATATGTAAAGGGAAAGAAGTGTGCATAAGAAATATGTAAAGGGAAAGAAGTGTGCATAATAAATATGTAAAGGGAAAGAAGTGTGCATAATAAATATGTAAAGGGAAAGAAGTGTGCATACGAAATATGTAAAGGGAAAGAAGTGTGCATAAGAAATATGTAAAGGGAAAGAAGTGTGCATAAGAAATATGTAAAGGGAAAGAAGTGTGCATAAGAAATATGTAAAGGGAAAGAAGTGTGCATAAGAAATATGTAAAGGGAAAGAAGTGTGCATAAGAAATATGTAAAGGGAAAGAAGTGTGCATAAGAAATATGTAAAGGGAAAGAAGTGTGCATACGAAATATGTAAAGGGAAAGAAGTGTGCATAAGAAATATGTAAAGGGAAAGAAGTGTGCATAAAAAATATGTAAAGGGAAAGAAGTGTGCATAAGAAATATGTAAAGGGAAAGAAGTGTGCATAAGCAATAAACACATGATGTCGGGACAAGCCCTCGAGTTAAATATGTAAAGGGAAAGAAGTGTGCATAAGAAATAATAAAGAGAAAGAAGTGTGCATAAGAAATATGTAAAGGGAAAGAAGTGTGCATAAGAAATATGTAAAGGGAAAGAAGTGTGCATAAGAAATATGTAAAGGGAAAGAAGTGTGCATAAGAAATATGT
This sequence comes from Crossaster papposus, assembly GCA_037893245.1. Taxonomy (NCBI): domain Eukaryota; kingdom Metazoa; phylum Echinodermata; class Asteroidea; order Velatida; family Solasteridae; genus Crossaster; species Crossaster papposus. The sequence continues at coordinate 40,595 of JBAIAA010001577.1, forward strand.
AAAGGGAAAGAAGTGTGCATAAAAAATATGTAAAGGGAAAGAAGTGTGCATAAGAAATATGTAAAGGGAAAGAAGTGTGCATAAGAAATATGTAAAGGGAAAGAAGTGTGCATAAGAAATATGTAAAGGGAAAGAAGTGTGCATAAGAAATATGTAAAGGGAAAGAAGTGTGCATAAGAAATATGTAAAGGGAAAGAAGTGTGCATAAGAAATATGTAAAGGGAAAGAAGTGTGCATAAGAAATATGTAAAGGGGAGGAAGTGTGCATAAGAAATATGTAAAGGGAAAGAAGTGTGCATAAGAAATATGTAAAGGGGAGGAAGTGTGCATAAGAAATATGTAAAGGGAAAGAAGTGTGCATAAGAAATATGTAAAGGGAAAGAAGTGTGCATAAGAAATATGTAAAGGGAAAGAAGTGTGCATAATAAATATGTAAAGGGAAAGAAGTGTGCATAAGAAATATGTAACGGGAAAGAAGTGTGCATAAGAAATATGTAAAGGGAAAGAAGTGTGCCTAAGAAATATGTAAAGGGAAAGAAGTGTGCATAAGAAATATGTAAAGGGAAAGAAGTGTGCATAAGAAATATGTAAAGGGAAAGAAGTGTGCATAAGAAATATGTAAAGGGAAAGAAGTGTGCATAAGAAATATGTAAAGGGAAAGAGGTGTGCATAAGAAATAGGTAAAGGGAAAGAAGTGTGCATAAGAAATATGTAAAGGGAAAGAAGTGTGCATAAGAAATATGTAAAGGGAAAGAAGTGTGCATAAGAAATATGTAAAGGGAAAGAAGTGTGCATAAGAAATATGTAAAGGGAAAGAAGTGTGCATAAGAAATATGTAAAGGGAAAGAAGTGTGCATACGAAATATGTAAAGGGAAAGAAGTGTGCATAAGAAATATGTAAAGGGAAAGAAGTGTGCATAAGAAATATGTAAAGGGAAAGAAGTGTGCATAAGAAATATGTAAAGGGAAAGAAGTGTGCATAAGAAATATGTAAAGGGAAAGAAGTGTGCATAAGAAATATGTAAAGGGGAGGAAGTGTGCATAAGAAATATGTAAAGGGAAAGAAGTGTGCATAAGAAATATGTAAAGGGGAGGAAGTGTGCATAAGAAATATGTAAAGGGAAAGAAGTGTGCATAAGAAATATATGTAAAGGGAAAGAAGTGTGCATAAGAAATATGTAAAGGGAAAGAAGTGTGCATAAGAAATATGTAAAGGGAAAGAAGTGTGCATAAGAAATATGTAAAGGGAAAGAAGTGTGCATAAGAAATATGTAAAGGGAAAGAAGTATGCATAAGAAATATGTAAAGGGAAAGAAGTGTGCATAAGAAATATGTAAAGGGAAAGAAGTGTGCATAAGAAATATGTAAAGGGAAAGAAGTGTGCATAAGAAATATGTAAAGGGAAAGAAGTGTGCATAAGAAATATGTAAAGGGAAAGAAGTGTGCATAAGAAATATGTAAAGGGAAAGAAGTGTGCATAAGAAATATGTAAAGGGAAAGAAGTGTGCATAAGAAATATGTAAAGGGAAAGAAGTGTGCATAAGAAATATGTAAAGGGAAAGAAGTGTGCATAAGAAATATGTAAAGGGAAAGAAGTGTGCATAAGAAATATGTAAAGGGAAAGAAGTGTGCATAAGAAATATGTAAAGGGAAAGAAGTGTGCATAAGAAATATGTAAAGAGAAAGAAGTGTGCATAAGAAATATGTAAAGGGGAGGAAGTGTGCATAAGAAATATGTAAAGGGAAAAAGTGTGCATAAGAAATATGTAAAGGGGAGGAAGTGTGCATAAGAAATATGTAAAGGGAAAGAAGTGTGCATAAGAAATATGTAAAGGGAAAGAAGTGTGCATAAGAAATATGTAAAGGGAAAGAAGTGTGCATAGGAAATATGTAAAGGGAAAGAAGTGTGCATAAGAAATATGTAAAGGGAAAGAAGTGTGCATAAGAAATATGTAAAGGGAAAGAAGTGTGCATAAGAAATATGTAAAGGGAAAGAAGTGTGCATAAGAAATATGTAAAGGGAAAGAAGTGTGCATAAGAAATATGTAAAGGGAAAGAAGTGTGCATAAGAAATATGTAAAGGGAAAGAAGTGTGCATAAGAAATATGTAAAGGGAAAGAAGTGTGCATAAGAAATATGTAAAGGGAAAGAAGTGTGCATAAGAAATATGTAAAGGGAAAGAAGTGTGCATAAGAAATATGTAAAGGGAAAGAAGTGTGCATAGGAAATATGTAAAGGGAAAGAAGTGTGCATAATAAATATGTAAAGGGAAAGAAGTGTGCATAAGAAATATGTAAAGGGAAAGAAGTGTGCATAAAAAAATATGTAAAGGGAAAGAAGTGTGCATAAGAAATATGTAAAGGGAAAGAAGTGTGCATAAGAAATATGTAAAGGGAAAGAAGTGTGCATAAGAAATATGTAAAGGGAAAGAAGTGTGCATAAGAAATATGTAAAGGGAAAGAAGTGTGCATAAGAAATATGTAAAGGGAAAGAAGTGTGCATAAGAAATATGTAAAGGGAAAGAAGTGTGCATAAGAAATATGTAAAGGGAAAGAAGTGTGCATAAGAAATATGTAAAGGGAAAGAAGTGTGCATAAGAAATATGTAAAGGGAAAGAAGTGTGCATAAGAAATATGTAAAGGGAAAGAAGTGTGCATAAGAAATATGTAAAGGGAAAGAAGTGTGCATAAGAAATATGTAAAGGGAAAGAAGTGTGCATAAGAAATATGTAAAGGGAAAGAAGTGTGCATAAGAAATATGTAAAGGGAAAGAAGTGTGCATAAGAAATATGTAAAGGGAAAGAAGTGTGCATAAGAAATATGTAAAGGGAAAGAAGTGTGCATAAGAAATATGTAAAGGGAAAGAAGTGTGCATAAGAAATATGTAAAGGGAAAGAAGTGTGCATAAGAAATATGTAAAGGGAAAGAAGTGTGCATAAGAAATATGTAAAGGGAAAGAAGTGTGCATAAGAAATATGTAAAGGGAAAGAAGTGTGCATAAGAAATATGTAAAGGGAAAGAAGTGTGCATAAGAAATATGTAAAGGGAAAGAAGTGTGCATAAGAAATATGTAAAGGGAAAGAAGTGTGCATAAGAAATATGTAAAGGGAAAGAAGTGTGCATAAGAAATATGTAAAGGGAAAGAAGTGTGCATAAGAAATATGTAAAGGGAAAGAAGTGTGCATAAGAAATATGTAAAGGGAAAGAAGTGTGCATAAGAAATATGTAAAGGGAAAGAAGTGTGCATAAGAAATATGTAAAGGGAAAGAAGTGTGCATAAGAAATATGTAAAGGGAAAGAAGTGTGCATAAGAAATATGTAAAGGGAAAGAAGTGTGCATAAGAAATATGTAAAGGGAAAGAAGTGTGCATAAGAAATATGTAAAGGGAAAGAAGTGTGCATAAGAAATATGTAAAGGGAAAGAAGTGTGCATAAGAAATATGTAAAGGGAAAGAAGTGTGCATAAGAAATATGTAAAGGGAAAGAAGTGTGCATAAGAAATATGTAAAGGGAAAGAAGTGTGCATAAGAAATATGTAAAGGGAAAGAAGTGTGCATAAGAAATATGTAAAGGGAAAGAAGTGTGCATAAGAAATATGTAAAGGGAAAGAAGTGTGCATAAGAAATATGTAAAGGGAAAGAAGTGTGCATAAGAAATATGTAAAGGGAAAGAAGTGTGCATAAGAAATATGTAAAGGGAAAGAAGTGTGCATAAGAAATATGTAAAGGGAAAGAAGTGTGCATAAGAAATATGTAAAGGGAAAGAAGTGTGCATAAGAAATATGTAAAGGGAAAGAAGTGTGCATAAGAAATATGTAAAGGGAAAGAAGTGTGCATAAGAAATATGTAAAGGGAAAGAAGTGTGCATAAGAAATATGTAAAGGGAAAGAAGTGTGCATAAGAAATATGTAAAGGGAAAGAAGTGTGCATAAGAAATATGTAAATGGAAAGAAGTGTGCATAAGAAATATGTAAAGGGAAAGAAGTGTGCATAAGAAATATGTAAAGGGAAAGAAGTGTGCATAAGAAATATGTAAAGGGAAAGAAGTGTGCATAAGAAATATGTAAAGGGAAAGAAGTGTGCATAAGAAATATGTAAAGGGAAAGAAGTGTGCATAAGAAATATGTAAAGGGAAAGAAGTGTGCATAAGAAATATGTAAAGGGAAAGAAGTGTGCATAAGAAATATGTAAAGGGAAAGAAGTGTGCATAAGAAATATGTAAAGGGGAGGAAGTGTGCATAAGAAATATGTAAAGGGAAAGAAGTGTGCATAAGAAATATGTAAAGGGGAGGAAGTGTGCATAAGAAATATGTAAAGGGAAAGAAGTGTGCATAAGAAATATATGTAAAGGGAAAGAAGTGTGCATAAGAAATATGTAAAGGGAAAGAAGTGTGCATAAGAAATATGTAAAGGGAAAGAAGTGTGCATAAGAAATATGTAAAGGGAAAGAAGTGTGCATAAGAAATATGTAAAGGGAAAGAAGTGTGCATAAGAAATATGTAAAGGGAAAGAAGTGTGCATAAGAAATATGTAAAGGGAAAGAAGTGTGCATAAGAAATATGTAAAGGGAAAGAAGTGTGCATAAGAAATATGTAAAGGGAAAGAAGTGTGCATAAGAAATATGTAAAGGGAAAGAAGTGTGCATAAGAAATATGTAAAGGGAAAGAAGTGTGCATAAGAAATATGTAAAGGGAAAGAAGTGTGCATAAGAAATATGTAAAGGGAAAGAAGTGTGCATAAGAAATATGTAAAGGGAAAGAAGTGTGCATAAGAAATATGTAAAGGGAAAGAAGTGTGCATAAGAAATATGTAAAGGGAAAGAAGTGTGCATAAGAAATATGTAAAGGGAAAGAAGTGTGCATAAGAAATATGTAAAGAGAAAGAAGTGTGCATAAGAAATATGTAAAGGGGAGGAAGTGTGCATAAGAAATATGTAAAGGGAAAAAAGTGTGCATAAGAAATATGTAAAGGGGAGGAAGTGTGCATAAGAAATATGTAAAGGGAAAGAAGTGTGCATAAGAAATATGTAAAGGGAAAGAAGTGTGCATAAGAAATATGTAAAGGGAAAGAAGTGTGCATAAGAAATATGTAAAGGGAAAGAAGTGTGCATAAGAAATATGTAAAGGGAAAGAAGTGTGCATAAGAAATATGTAAAGGGAAAGAAGTGTGCATAAGAAATGTGTAAAGGGAAAGAAGTGTGCATAAGAAATATGTAAAGGGAAAGAAGTGCATAAGAAATAAACACATGATGTGGGAACAAGCCCTCGAGTTAAATATGTAAAGGGAAAGAAGTGTGCATAGGAAATATGTAAAGGGAAAGAAGTGTGCATAAGAAATATGTAAAGGGAAAGAAGTGTGCATAAGAAATAAAGACATGATGTGGGAACAAGCCCTCGAGTTAAATATGTAAAGGGAAAGAAGTGTGCATAAGAAATAAACACATGATGTGGGAACAAGCCCTCGAGTTAAATATGTAAAGGGAAAGAAGTGTGCATAAGAAATATGTAAAGGGAAAGAAGTGTGCATAAGAAATATGTAAAGGGAAAGAAGTGTGCATAAGAAATATGTAAAGGGAAAGAAGTGTGCATAAGAAATATGTAAAGGGAAAGAAGTGTGCATAAGAAATAATAAAGGGAAAGAAGTGTGCATAAGAAATATGTAAAGGGAATGAAGTGTGCATAAGAAATATGTAAAGGGAAAGAAGTGTGCATAAGAAATATGTAAAGGGAAAGAAGTGTGCATAAGAAATATGTAAAGGGAAAGAAGTGTGCATAAGAAATATGTAAAGGGAAAGAAGTGTGCATAAGAAATATGTAAAGGGAAAGAAGTGTGCATAAGAAATATGTAAAGGGAAAGAAGTGTGCATAAGAAATATGTAAAGGGAAAGAAGTGTGCATAAGAAATAAAGACATGATGTGGGAACAAGCCCTCGAGTTAAATATGTAAAGGGAAAGAAGTGTGCATAAGAAATAAACACATGATGTGGGAACAAGCCCTCGAGTTAAATATGTAAAGGGAAAGAAGTGTGCATAAGAAATATGTAAAGGGAAAGAAGTGTGCATAAGAAATATGTAAAGGGAAAGAAGTGTGCATAAGAAATATGTAAAGGGAAAGAAGTGTGCATAAGAAATATGTAAAGGGAAAGAAGTGTGCATAAGAAATAATAAAGGGAAAGAAGTGTGCATAAGAAATATGTAAAGGGAATGAAGTGTGCATAAGAAATATGTAAAGGGAAAGAAGTGTGCATAAGAAATATGTAAAGGGAAAGAAGTGTGCATAAGAAATATGTAAAGGGAAAGAAGTGTGCATAAGAAATATGTAAAGGGAAAGAAGTGTGCATAAGAAATATGTAAAGGGAAATAAGTGTGCATAAGAAATATGTAAAGGGAAAGAAGTGTGCATAAGAAATATGTAAAGGGAAAGAAGTGTGCATAAGAAATATGTAAAGGGAAAGAAGTGTGCATAAGAAATATGTAAAGGGAAAGAAGTGTGCATAAGAAATATGTAAAGGGAAAGAAGTGTGCATAAGAAATATGTAAAGGGAAAGAAGTGTGCATAAGAAATATGTAAAGGGAAAGAAGTGTGCATAAGAAATAAACACATGATGTGGGAACAAGCCCTCGAGTTAAATATGTAAAGGGAAAGAAGTGTGCATAAGAAATATGTAAAGGGAAAGAAGTGTGCATATGAAATATGTAAAGGAAAAGAAGTGTGCAAAAGAAATATGTAAAGGGAAAGGAGTGTGCATAAGAAATATGTAAAGGGAAAGAAGTGTGCATAAGAAATATGTAAAGGGAAAGAAGTGTGCATACGAAATATGTAAAGGGAAAGAAGTGTGCATAATAAATATGTAAAGGGAAAGAAGTGTGCATAAGAAATATGTAAAGGGAAAGAAGTGTGCATAATAAATATGTAAAGGGAAAGAAGTGTGCATAAGAAATATGTAAAGGGAAAGAAGTGTGCATACGAAATATGTAAAGGGAAAGAAGTGTGCATAAGAAATATGTAAAGGGAAAGAAGTGTGCATAAGAAATATGTAAAGGGAAAGAAGTGTGCATAAGAAATATGTAAAGGGAAAGAAGTGTGCATAAGAAATATGTAAAGGGAAAGAAGTGTGCATAAGAAATATGTAAAGGGAAAGAAGTGTGCATAAGAAATATGTAAAGGGAAAGAAGTGTGCATAAGAAATATGTAAAGGGAAAGAAGTGTGCATAAGAAATATGTAAAGGGAAAGAAGTGTGCATAAAAAATATGTAAAGGGAAAGAAGTGTGCATAAGAAATATGTAAAGGGAAAGAAGTGTGCATAAGCAATAAACACATGATGTCGGGACAAGCCCTCGAGTTAAATATGTAAAGGGAAAGAAGTGTGCATAAGAAATAATAAAGAGAAAGAAGTGTGCATAAGAAATATGTAAAGGGAAAGAAGTGTGCATAAGAAATATGTAAAGGGAAAGAAGTGTGCATAAGAAATATGTAAAGGGAAAGAAGTGTGCATAAGAAATATGTAAAGGGAAAGAAGTGTGCATAAAAAATATGTAAAGGGAAAGAAGTGTGCATAAGAAATATGTAAAGGGAAAGAAGTGTGCATAAGAAATATGTAAAGGGAAAGAAGTGTGCATAAGAAATATGTAAAGGGAAAGAAGTGTGCATAAGAAATATGTAAAGGGAAAGAAGTGTGCATAAGAAATATGTAAAGGGAAAGAAGTGTGCATAAGAAATATGTAAAGGGAAAGAAGTGTGCATAAGAAATATGTAAAGGGGAGGAAGTGTGCATAAGAAATATGTAAAGGGAAAGAAGTGTGCATAAGAAATATGTAAAGGGGAGGAAGTGTGCATAAGAAATATGTAAAGGGAAAGAAGTGTGCATAAGAAATATGTAAAGGGAAAGAAGTGTGCATAAGAAATATGTAAAGGGAAAGAAGTGTGCATAATAAATATGTAAAGGGAAAGAAGTGTGCATAAGAAATATGTAACGGGAAAGAAGTGTGCATAAGAAATATGTAAAGGGAAAGAAGTGTGCCTAAGAAATATGTAAAGGGAAAGAAGTGTGCATAAGAAATATGTAAAGGGAAAGAAGTGTGCATAAGAAATATGTAAAGGGAAAGAAGTGTGCATAAGAAATATGTAAAGGGAAAGAAGTGTGCATAAGAAATATGTAAAGAAAAAGAAGTGTGCATAAGAAATATGTAAAGGGAAAGAAGTGTGCATAAGAAATATGTAAAGGGAAAGAAGTGTGCATAAGAAATATGTAAAGGGAAAGAAGTGTGCATAAGAAATATGTAAAGGGAAAGAAGTGTGCATAAGAAATATGTAAAGGGAAAGAAGTGTGCATAAGAAATATGTAAAGGGAAAGAAGTGTGCATAAGAAATATGTAAAGGGAAAGAAGTGTGCATAAGAAATATGTAAAGGGAAAGAAGTGTGCATAAGAAATATGTAAGGGGAAAAAAGTGTGCATAAGAAATATGTAAAGGGAAAGAAGTGTGCATAAGAAATATGTAAAGGGAAAGAAGTGTGCATAAGAAATATGTAAAGGGAAAGAAGTGTGCATAAGAAATATGTAAAGGGAAAGAAGTGTGCATAAGAAATATGTAAAGGGAAAGAAGTGTGCATAAGAAATATGTAAAGGGAAAGAAGTGTGCATAAGAAATATGTAAAGGGAAAGAAGTGTGCATAATAAATATGTAAAGGGAAAGAAGTGTGCATAAGAAATATGTAAAGGGAAAGAAGTGTGCATAAGAAATATGTAAAGGGGAGGAAGTGTGCATAAGAAATATGTAAAGGGAAAGAAGTGTGCATAAGAAATATGTAAAGGGGAGGAAGTGTGCATAAGAAATATGTAAAGGGAAAGAAGTGTGCATAAGAAATATATGTAAAGGGAAAGAAGTGTGCATAAGAAATATGTAAAGGGAAAGAAGTGTGCATAAGAAATATGTAAAGGGAAAGAAGTGTGCATAAGAAATATGTAAAGGGAAAGAAGTGTGCATAAGAAATATGTAAAGGGAAAGAAGTGTGCATAAGAAATATGTAAAGGGAAAGAAGTGTGCATAAGAAATATGTAAAGGGAAAGAAGTGTGCATAAGAAATATGTAAAGGGAAAGAAGTGTGCATAAGAAATATGTAAAGGGAAAGAAGTGTGCATAAGAAATATGTAAAGGGAAAGAAGTGTGCATAAGAAATATGTAAAGGGAAAGAAGTGTGCATAAGAAATATGTAAAGGGAAAGAAGTGTGCATAAGAAATATGTAAAGGGAAAGAAGTGTGCATAAGAAATATGTAAAGGGAAAGAAGTGTGCATAAGAAATATGTAAAGGGAAAGAAGTGTGCATAAGAAATATGTAAAGGGAAAGAAGTGTGCATAAGAAATATGTAAAGGGAAAGAAGTGTGCATAAGAAATATGTAAAGGGAAAGAAGTGTGCATAAGAAATATGTAAAGGGAAAGAAGTGTGCATAAGAAATATGTAAAGGGAAAGAAGTGTGCATAAGAAATATGTAAAGGGGAGGAAGTGTGCATAAGAAATATGTAAAGGGAAAGAAGTGTGCATAAGAAATATGTAAAGGGGAGGAAGTGTGCATAAGAAATATGTAAAAGGAAAAAAGTGTGCATAAGAAATATGTAAAGGGAAAGAAGTGTGCATAAGAAATATGTAAAGGGAAAGAAGTGTGCATAAGAAATATGTAAAGGGAAAGAAGTGTGCATAAGAAATATGTAAAGGGAAAGAAGTGTGCATAAGAAATATGTAAAGGGAAAGAAGTGTGCATAAGAAATGTGTAAAGGGAAAGAAGTGTGCATAACAAATATGTAAAGGGAAATAAGTGCATAAGAAATAAACACATGATGTGGGAACAAGCCCTCGAGTTAAATATGTAAAGGGAAAGAAGTGTGCATAGGAAATATGTAAAGGGAAAGAAGTGTGCATAAGAAATATGTAAAGGGAAAGAAGTGTGCATAAGAAATAAAGACATGATGTGGGAACAAGCCCTCGAGTTAAATATGTAAAGGGAAAGAAGTGTGCATAAGAAATAAACACATGATGTGGGAACAAGCCCTCGAGTTAAATATGTAAAGGGAAAGAAGTGTGCATAAGAAATATGTAAAGGGAAAGAAGTGTGCATAAGAAATATGTAAAGGGAAAGAAGTGTGCATAAGAAATATGTAAAGGGAAAGAAGTGTGCATAAGAAATATGTAAAGGGAAAGAAGTGTGCATACGAAATATGTAAAGGGAAAGAAGTGTGCATAAGAAATAATAAAAGGAAAGAAGTGTGCATAAGAAATATGTAAAGGGAATGAAGTGTGCATAAGAAATATGTAAAGGGAAAGAAGTGTGCATAAGAAATATGTAAAGGGAAAGAAGTGTGCATAAGAAATATGTAAAGGGAAAGAAGTGTGCATAAGAAATATGTAAAGGGAAAGAAGTGTGCATAAGAAATATGTAAAGGGAAAGAAGTGTGCATAAGAAATATGTAAAGGGAAAGAAGTGTGCATAAGAAATATGTAAAGGGAAAGAAGTGTGCATAAGAAATATGTAAAGGGAAATAAGTGTGCATAAGAAATATGTAAAGGGAAAGAAGTGTGCATAAGAAATATGTAAAGGGAAAGAAGTGTGCATAAGAAATATGTAAAGGGAAAGAAGTGTGCATAAGAAATATGTAAAGGGAAAGAAGTGTGCATAAGAAATAAACACATGATGTGGGAACAAGCCCTCGAGTTAAATATGTAAAGGGAAAGAAGTGTGCATAAGAAATATGTAAAGGGAAAGAAGTGTGCATAAGAAATATGTAAAGGAAAAGAAGTGTGCATAATAAATATGTAAAGGGAAAGAAGTGTGCATAAGAAATATGTAAAGGGAAAGAAGTGTGCATAAGAAATATGTAAAGGGAAAGAAGTGTGCATACGAAATATGTAAAGGGAAAGAAGTGTGCATAAGAAATATGTAAAGGGAAAGAAGTGTGCATAAGAAATATGTAAAGGGAAAGAAGTGTGCATAATAAATATGTAAAGGGAAAGAAGTGTGCATAAGAAATATGTAAAGGGAAAGAAGTGTGCATAAGAAATATGTAAAGGGAAAGAAGTGTGCATAAGAAATATGTAAAGGGAAAGAAGTGTGCATAAGAAATATGTAAAGGGAAAGAAGTGTGCATAAGAAATATGTAAAGGGAAAGAAGTGTGCATAAGAAATATGTAAAGGGAAAGAAGTGTGCATAAGAAATATGTAAAGGGAAAGAAGTGTGCATAAGAAATATGTAAAGGGAAAGAAGTGTGCATAAGAAATATGTAAAGGGAAAGAAGTGTGCATAAGAAATATGTAAAGGGAAAGAAGTGTGCATAAAAAATATGTAAAGGGAAAGAAGTGTGCATAAGAAATATGTAAAGGGAAAGAAGTGTGCATAAGAAATAAACACATGATGTCGGGACAAGCCCTCGAGTTAAATATGTAAAGGGAAAGAAGTGTGCATAAGAAATAATAAAGAGAAAGAAGTGTGCATAAGAAATATGTAAAGGGAAAGAAGTGTGCATAAGAAATATGTAAAGGGAAAGAAGTGTGCATAAGAAATATGTAAAGGGAAAGAAGTGTGCATAAGAAATATGTAAAGGGAAAGAAGTGTGCATAAGAAATATGTAAAGAGAAAGAAGTGTGCATAAGAAATATGTAAAGGGAAAGAAGTGTGCATAAGAAATATGTAAAGGGAAAGAAGTGTGCATAAGAAATATGTAAAGGGAAAGAAGTGTGCATAAGAAATATGTAAAGGGAAAGAAGTGTGCATAAGAAATATGTAAAGGGAAAGAAGTGAGCATAAGAAATATGTAAAGGGAAAGAAGTGTGCATAAGAAATATGTAAAGGGAAAGAAGTGTGCATAAGAAATATGTAAAGGGAAAGAAGTGTGCATAAGAAATATGTAAAGGGAAAGAAGTGTGCATAAAAAATATGTAAAGGGAAAGAAGTGTGCATAAGAAATATGTAAAGGGAAAGAAGTGTGCATAAGAAATAAACACATGATGTCGGGACAAGCCCTCGAGTTAAATATGTAAAGGGAAAGAAGTGTGCATAAGAAATAATAAAGAGAAAGAAGTGTGCATAAGAAATATGTAAAGGGAAAGAAGTGTGCATAAGAAATATGTAAAGGGAAAGAAGTGTGCATAAGAAATATGTAAAGGGAAAGAAGTGTGCATAAGAAATATGTAAAGGGAAAGAAGTGTGCATAAGAAATATGTAAAGAGAAAGAAGTGTGCATAAGAAATATGTAAAGGGAAAGAAGTGTGCATAAGAAATATGTAAAGGGAAAGAAGTGTGCATAAGAAATATGTAAAGGGAAAGAAGTGTGCATAAGAAATATGTAAAGGGAAAGAAGTGTGCATAAGAAATATGTAAAGGGAAAGAAGTGTGCATAAGAAATATGTAAAGGGAAAGAAGTGTGCATAAGAAATATGTAAAGGGAAAGAAGTGTGCATAAGAAATATGTAAAGGGAAAGAAGTGTGCATAAGAAATAATAAAGGGAAAGAAGTGTGCATAAGAAATATGTAAAGGGAAAGAAGTGTGCATAAGAAATATGTAAAGGGAAAGAAGTGTGCATACGAAATAATAAAGGGAAAGAAGTGTGCATAAGAAATATGTAAAGGGAAACAAGGGTGCATAAGAAATATGTAAAGGGAAAGAAGTGTGCATAAGAAATAAGTAAAGGGAAAGAAGTGTGCATAAGAAATAAACACATGATGTGGGAACAAGCCCTCGAGTTAAATATGTAAAGGGAAAGAAGTGTGCATAAGAAATATGTAAAGGGAAAGAAGTGTGCATAAGAAATATGTAAAGGGAAAGAAGTGTGCATAAGAAATATGTAAAGGGAAAGAAGTGTGCATAAGAAATATGTAAAGGGAAAGAAGTGTGCATAAGAAATATGTAAAGGGAAAGAAGTGTGCATAAGAAATAATAAAGGGAAAGAAGTGTGCATAAGAAATATGTAAAGGGAAAGAAGTGTGCATAAGAAATATGTAAAGGGAAAGAAGTGTGCATAAGAAATAAACACATGATGTGGGAACAAGCCCTCGAGTTAAATATGTAAAGGGAAAGAAGTGTGCATAAGAAATATGTAAAGGGAAAGAAGTGTGCATAAGAAATATGTAAAGGGAAAGAAGTGTGCATACGAAATATGTAAATGGAAAGAAGTGTGCATAAGAAATATGTAAAGGGAAAGAAGTGTGCATAAGAAATATGTAAATGGAAAGAAGTGTGCATAAGAAATATGTAAAGGGAAAGAAGTGTGCATAAGAAATATGTAAAGGGAAAGAAGTGTGCATAAGAAATATGTAAAGGGAAAGAAGTGTGCATAAGAAATATGTAAAGGGAAAGAAGTGTGCATAAGAAATATGTAAAGGGAAAGAAGTGTGCATAAGAAATATGTAAAGGGAAAGAAGTGTGCATAAGAAATATGTAAAGGGAAAGAAGTGTGCATAAGAAATATGTAAAGGGAAAGAAGTGTGCATAAGAAATATGTAAAGGGAAAGAAGTGTGCATAAGAAATATGTAAAGGGAAAGAAGTGTGCATAAGAAATATGTAAAGGGAAAGAAGTGTGCATAAGAAATATGTAAAGGGAAAGAAGTGTGCATAAAAAATATGTAAAGGGAAAGAAGTGTGCATAAGAAATATGTAAAGGGAAAGAAGTGTGCATAAGAAATAAACACATGATGTCGGGACAAGCCCTCGAGTTAAATATGTAAAGGGAAAGAAGTGTGCATAAGAAATAATAAAGAGAAAGAAGTGTGCATAAGAAATATGTAAAGGGAAAGAAGTGTGCATAAGAAATATGTAAAGGGAAAGAAGTGTGCATAAGAAATATGTAAAGGGAAAGAAGTGTGCATAAGAAATATGTAAAGGGAAAGAAGTGTGCATAAGAAATATGTAAAGAGAAAGAAGTGTGCATAAGAAATATGTAAAGGGAAAGAAGTGTGCATAAGAAATATGTAAAGGGAAAGAAGTGTGCATAAGAAATATGTAAAGGGAAAGAAGTGTGCATAAGAAATATGTAAAGGGAAAGAAGTGTGCATAAGAAATATGTAAAGGGAAAGAAGTGTGCATAAGAAATATGTAAAGGGAAAGAAGTGTGCATAAGAAATATGTAAAGGGAAAGAAGTGTGCATAAGAAATATGTAAAGGGAAAGAAGTGTGCATAAGAAATAATAAAGGGAAAGAAGTGTGCATAAGAAATATGTAAAGGGAAAGAAGTGTGCATAAGAAATATGTAAAGGGAAAGAAGTGTGCATAAGAAATAATAAAGGGAAAGAAGTGTGCATAAGAAATATGTAAAGGGAAACAAGGGTGCATAAGAAATATGTAAAGGGAAAGAAGTGTGCATAAGAAATAAGTAAAGGGAAAGAAGTGTGCATAAGAAATAAACACATGATGTGGGAACAAGCCCTCGAGTTAAATATGTAAAGGGAAAGAAGTGTGCATAAGAAATATGTAAAGGGAAAGAAGTGTGCATAAGAAATATGTAAAGGGAAAGAAGTGTGCATAAGAAATATGTAAAGGGAAAGAAGTGTGCATAAGAAATATGTAAAGGGAAAGAAGTGTGCATAAGAAATATGTAAAGGGAAAGAAGTGTGCATAAGAAATAATAAAGGGAAAGAAGTGTGCATAAGAAATATGTAAAGGGAAAGAAGTGTGCATAAGAAATATGTAAAGGGAAAGAAGTGTGCATAAGAAATAAACACATGATGTGGGAACAAGCCCTCGAGTTAAATATGTAAAGGGAAAGAAGTGTGCATAAGAAATATGTAAAGGGAAAGAAGTGTGCATAAGAAATATGTAAAGGGAAAGAAGTGTGCATACGAAATATGTAAATGGAAAGAAGTGTGCATAAGAAATATGTAAAGGGAAAGAAGTGTGCATAAGAAATATGTAAATGGAAAGAAGTGTGCATAAGAAATATGTAAAGGGAAAGAAGTGTGCATAAGAAATATGTAAAGGGAAAGAAGTGTGCATAAGAAATATGTAAAGGGAAAGAAGTGTGCATAAGAAATATGTAAAGGGAAAGAAGTGTGCATAAGAAATATGTAAAGGGAAAGAAGTGTGCATAAGAAATATGTAAAGGGAAAAAAAGTGTGCATAAGAAATATGTAAAGGGAAAGAAGTGTGCATAAGAAATATGTAAAGGGAAAGAAGTGTGCATAAGAAATATGTAAAGGGAAAGAAGTGTTTGCATAAGAAATATGTAAAGGGAAAGAAGTGTGCATAAGAAATATGTAAAGGGAAAGAAGTGTGCATAAGAAATATGTAAAGGGAAAGAAGTGTGCATAAGAAATATGTAAAGGGAAAGAAGTGTGCATAAGAAATATGTAAAGGGAAAGAAGTGTGCATAAGAAATATGTAAAGGGAAAGAAGTGTGCATAAGAAATATGTAAAGGGAAAGAAGTGTGCATAAGAAATATGTAAAGGGAAAGAAGTGTGCATAAGAAATATGTAAAGGGAAAGAAGTGTGCATAAGAAATATGTAAAGGGAAAGAAGTGTGCATAAGAAATATGTAAAGGGAAAGAAGTGTGCATAAGAAATATGTAAAGGGAAAGGAGTGTGCATAAGAAATATGTAAAGGGAAAGAAGTGTGCATAAGAAATATGTAAAGGGAAAGAAGTGTGCATAAGAAATATGTAAAGGGAAAGAAGTGTGCATAAGAAATATGTAAAGGGAAAGAAGTGTGCATAAGAAATATGTAAAGGGAAAGAAGTGTGCATAAGAAATATGTAAAGGGAAAGAAGTGTGCATAAGAAATATGTAAAGGGAAAGAAGTGTGCATAAGAAATATGTAAAGGGAAAGAATTGTGCATAAGAAATATGTAAAGGGAAAGAAGTGTGCATAAGAAATATGTAAAGGGAAAGAAGTGTGCATAAGAAATATGTAAAGGGAAAGAAGTGTGCATAAGAAATAATAAAGGGAAAGAAGTGTGCATAATAAATATGTAAAGGGAAAGAAGTGTGCATAAGAAATATGTAAAGGGAAAGAAGTGTGCATAAGAAATAATAAAGGGAAAGAAGTGTGCATAAGAAATATGTAAAGGGAAAGAAGTGTGCATAAGAAATATGTAAAGGGAAAGAAGTGTGCATAAGAAATAAGTAAAGGGAAAGAAGTGTGCATAAGAAATAAACACATGATGTGGGAACAAGCCCTCGAGTTAAATATGTAAAGGGAAAGAAGTGTGCATAAGAAATATGTAAAGGGAAAGAAGTGTGCATAAGAAATATGTAAAGGGAAAGAAGTGTGCATAAGAAATATGTAAAGGGAAAGAAGTGTGCATAAGAAATATGTAAATGGAAAGAAGTGTGCATAAGAAATATGTAAATGGAAAGAAGTGTGCATAAGAAATATGTAAAGGGAAAGAAGTGTGCATAAGAAATATGTAAAGGGAAAGAAGTGTGCATAAGAAATATGTAAAGGGAAAGAATTGTGCATAAGAAATATGTAAAGGGAAAGAAGTGTGCATAAGAAATATGTAAAGGGAAAGAAGTGTGCATAAGAAATATGTAAAGGGAAAGAAGTGTGCATAAGAAATATGTAAAGGGAAAGAAGTGTGCATAAGAAATATGTAAAGGGAAAGAAGTGTGCATAAGAAATATGTAAAGGGAAAGAAGTGTGCATAAGAAATATGTAAAGGGAAAGAAGTGTGCATAAGAAATATGTAAAGGGAAAGAAGTGTGCATAAGAAATATGTAAAGGGAAAGAAGTGTGCATAAGAAATATGTAAAGGGAAAGAAGTGTGCATAAGAAATATGTAAAGGGAAAGAAGTGTGCATAAGAAATATGTAAAGGGAAAGGAGTGTGCATAAGAAATATGTAAAGGGAAAGAAGTGTGCATAAGAAATATGTAAAGGGAAAGAAGTGTGCATAAGAAATATGTAAAGGGAAAGAAGTGTGCATAAGAAATATGTAAAGGGAAAGAAGTGTGCATAAGAAATATGTAAAGGGAAAGAAGTGTGCATAAGAAATATGTAAAGGGAAAGAAGTGTGCATAAGAAATATGTAAAGGGAAAGAAGTGTGCATAAGAAATATGTAAAGGGAAAGAAGTGTGCATAAGAAATATGTAAAGGGAAAGAAGTGTGCATAAGAAATATGTAAAGGGAAAGAAGTGTGCATAAGAAATATGTAAAGGGAAAGAAGTGTGCATAAGAAATATGTAAAGGGAAAGGAGTGTGCATAAGAAATATGTAAAGGGAAAGAAGTGTGCATAAGAAATATGTAAAGGGAAAGAAGTGTGCATAAGAAATATGTAAAGGGAAAGAAGTGTGCATAAGAAATATGTAAAGGGAAAGAAGTGTGCATAAGAAATATGTAAAGGGAAAGAAGTGTGCATAAGAAATATGTAAAGGGAAAGAATTGTGCATAAGAAATATGTAAAGGGAAAGAAGTGTGCATAAGAAATATGTAAAGGGAAAGAAGTGTGCATAAGAAATATGTAAAGGGAAAGAAGTGTGCATAAGAAATAATAAAGGGAAAGAAGTGTGCATAAGAAATATGTAAAGGGAAAGAAGTGTGCATAAGAAATATGTAAAGGGAAAGAAGTGTGCATAAGAAATAATAAAGGGAAAGAAGTGTGCATAAGAAATATGTAAAGGGAAAGAAGTGTGCATAAGAAATATGTAAAGGGAAAGAAGTGTGCATAAGAAATAAGTAAAGGGAAAGAAGTGTGCATAAGAAATAAACACATGATGTGGGAACAAGCCCTCGAGTTAAATATGTAAAGGGAAAGAAGTGTGCATAAGAAATATGTAAAGGGAAAGAAGTGTGCATAAGAAATATGTAAAGGGAAAGAAGTGTGCATAAGAAATATGTAAAGGGAAAGAAGTGTGCATAAGAAATATGTAAAGGGAAAGAAGTGTGCATAAGAAATATGTAAATGGAAAGAAGTGTGCATAAGAAATATGTAAATGGAAAGAAGTGTGCATAAGAAATATGTAAAGGGAAAGAAGTGTGCATAAGAAATATGTAAAGGGAAAGAAGTGTGCATAAGAAATATGTAAAGGGAAAGAAGTGTGCATAAGAAATATGTAAAGGGAAAGAAGTGTGCATAAGAAATATGTAAAGGGAAAGAAGTGTGCATAAGAAATATGTAAAGGGAAAGAAGTGTGCATAAGAAATATGTAAAGGGAAAGAAGTGTGCATAAGAAATATGTAAAGGGACAGAAGTGTGCATAAGAAATATGTAAAGGGAAAGAAGTGTGCATAAGAAATATGTAAAGGGGAAGAAGTGTGCATAAGAAATATGTAAAGAGAAAGAAGTGTGCATAAGAAATATGTAAAGGGAAAGAAGTGTGCATAAGAAATATATAAAGGGAAAGAAGTGTGCATAAGAAATATGTAAAGGGAAAGAAGTGTGCATAAGAAATATGTAAAGGGAAAGAAGTGTGCATAAGAAATATGTAAAGGGAAAGAAGTGTGCATAAGAAATATGTAAAGGGAAAGAAGTGTGCATAAAAAATATGTAAAGGGAAAGAAGTGTGCATAAGAAATATGTAAAGGGAAAGAAGTGTGCATAAGAAATATGTAAAGGGAAAGAAGTGTGCATAAGAAATATGTAAAGGGAAAGAAGTGTGCATAAGAAATATGTAAAAGGAAAGAAGTGTGCATAAGAAATATGTAAAGGGAAAGAAGTGTGCATAAGAAATATGTAAAGGGACAGAAGTGTGCATAATAAATATGTAAAGGGAAAGAAGTGTGCATAAGAAATATGTAAAGGGGAAGAAGTGTGCATAAGAAATATGTAAAGAGAAAGAAGTGTGCATAAGAAATATGTAAAGGGAAAGAAGTGTGCATAAGAAATATATAAAGGGAAAGAAGTGTGCATAAGAAATATGTAAAGGGAAAGAAGTGTGCATAAGAAATATGTAAAGGGAAAGAAGTGTGCATAAGAAATATGTAAAGGGAAAGAAGTGTGCATAAGAAATATGTAAAGGGAAAGAAGTGTGCATAAAAAATATGTAAAGGGAAAGAAGTGTGCATAAGAAATATGTAAAGGGAAAGAAGTCTGCATAAGAAATATGTAAAGGGAAAGAAGTGTGCATAAGAAATATGTAAAGGGAAAGAAGTGTGCATAAGAAATATGTAAAGGGAAAGAAGTGTGCATAAGAAATATGTAAAGGGAAAGAAGTGTGCATAAGAAATATGTAAAGGGAAAGAAGTGTGCATAAGAAATATGTAAAGGGAAAGAAGTGTGCATAAGAAATATGTAAAGGGAAAAAAGTGTGCATAAGAAATATGTAAAGGGAAAGAAGTGTGCATAAGAAATATGTAAAGGGAAAGAAGTGTGCATAAGAAATATGTAAAGGGAAAGAAGTGTGCATAAGAAATATCCAAAGGGAAAGAAGTGTGCATAAGAAATATGCAAAGGGAAAGAAGTGTGCATAAGAAATATGCAAAGGGAAAGAAGTGTGCATAAGAAATATGTAAAGGGAAAGAAGTGTGCATAAGAAATATGTAAAGGGAAAGAAGTGTGCATAAGAAATAAACACATGATGTGGGAACAAGCCCTCGAGTTAAACATGTAAAGGGAAAGAAGTGTGCATAAGAATTATGTAAAGGGAATGAAGTGTGCATAAGAAATATGTAAAGGGAAAGAAGTGTGCATAAGAAATATGTAAAGGGAAAGAAGTGTGCATAAGAAATATGTAAAGGGAAAGAAGTGTGCATAAGAAATATGTAAAGGGAAAGAAGTGTGCATAAGAAATATGTAAAGGGAAAGAAGTGTGCATAAGAAATATGTAAAGGGAAAGGAGTGTGCATAAGAAATATGTAAAGGGAAAGAAGTGTGCATAAGAAATATGTAAAGGGAAAGAAGTGTGCATAAGAAATATGTAAAGGGAAAGAAGTGTGCATAAGAAATATGTAAAGGGAAAGAAGTGTGCATAAGAAATATATGTAAAGGGAAAGAAGTTTGCATAAGAAATATGTAAAGGGAAAGAAGTGTGCATAAGAAATATGTAAAGGGAAAGAAGTGTGCATAAGAAATATGTAAAGGGAAAGAAGTGTGCATAAGAAATATGTAAAGGGAAAGAAGTGTGCATAAGAAATATGTAAAGGGAAAGAAGTGTGCATAAGAAATATGTAAAGGGAAAGAAGTGTGCATAAGAAATAATAAAGGGAAAGAAGTGTGCATAAGAAATATGTAAAGGGAAAGAAGTGTGCATAAGAAATATGTAAAGGGAAAGAAGTGTGCATAAGAAATATGTAAAGGGAAAGAAGTGTGCATAAGAAATAATAAAGGGAAAGAAGTGTGCATAAGAAATATGTAAAGGGAAAGAAGTGTGCATAAGAAATATGTAAAGGGAAAGAAGTGTGCATAAGAAATAATAAAGGGAAAGAAGTGTACATAAGAAATATGTAAAGGGAAAGAAGTGTGCATAAGAAATATGTAAAGGGAAAGAAGTGTGCATAAGAAATAAGTAAAGGGAAAGAAGTGTGCATAAGAAATAAACACATGATGTGGGAACAAGCCCTCGAGTTAAATATGTAAAGGGAAAGAAGTGTGCATAAGAAATATGTAAAGGGAAAGAAGTGTGCATAAGAAATATGTAAAGGGAAAGAAGTGTGCATAAGAAATAAACACATGATGTGGGAACAAGCCCTCGAGTTAAACATGTAAAGGGAAAGAAGTGTGCATAAGAATTATGTAAAGGGAATGAAGTGTGCATAAGAAATATGTAAAGGGAAAGAAGTGTGCATAAGAAATATGTAAAGGGAAAGAAGTGTGCATAAGAAATATGTAAAGGGAAAGAAGTGTGCATAAGAAATATGTAAAGGGAAAGAAGTGTGCATAAGAAATATGTAAAGGGAAAGAAGTGTGCATAAGAAATATGTAAAGGGAAAGGAGTGTGCATAAGAAATATGTAAAGGGAAAGAAGTGTGCATAAGAAATATGTAAAGGGAAAGAAGTGTGCATAAGAAATATGTAAAGGGAAAGAAGTGTGCATAAGAAATATGTAAAGGGAAAGAAGTGTGCATAAGAAATATATGTAAAGGGAAAGAAGTGTGCATAAGAAATATGTAAAGGGAAAGAAGTGTGCATAAGAAATATGTAAAGGGAAAGAAGTGTGCATAAGAAATATGTAAAGGGAAAGAAGTGTGCATAAGAAATATGTAAAGGGAAAGAAGTGTGCATAAGAAATATGTAAAGGGAAAGAAGTGTGCATAAGAAATATGTAAAGGGAAAGAAGTGTGCATAAGAAATATGTAAAGGGAAAGAAGTGTGCATAAGAAATATGTAAAGGGAAAGAAGTGTGCATAAGAAATATGTAAAGGGAAAGAAGTGTGCATAAGAAATATGTAAAGGGAAAGAAGTGTGCATAAGAAATATGTAAAGGGAAAGAAGTGTGCATAAGAAATATGTAAAGGGAAAGAAGTGTGCATAAGAAATATGTAAAGGGAAAGGAGTGTGCATAAGAAATATGTAAAGGGAAAGAAGTGTGCATAAGAAATATGTAAAGGGAAAGAAGTGTGCATAAGAAATATGTAAAGGGAAAGAAGTGTGCATAAGAAATATGTAAAGGGAAAGAAGTGTGCATAAGAAATATGTAAAGGGAAAGGAGTGTGCATAAGAAATATGTAAAGGGAAAGAAGTGTGCATAAGAAATATGTAAAGGGAAAGAAGTGTGCATAAGAAATATGTAAAGGGAAAGAAGTGTGCATAAGAAATATGTAAAGGGAAAGAAGTGTGCATAAGAAATATATGTAAAGGGAAAGAAGTGTGCATAAGAAATATGTAAAGGGAAAGAAGTGTGCATAAGAAATATGTAAAGGGAAAGAAGTGTGCATAAGAAATATGTAAAGGGAAAGAAGTGTGCATAAGAAATATGTAAAGGGAAAGAAGTGTGCATAAGAAATATGTAAAGGGAAAGAAGTGTGCATAAGAAATATGTAAAGGGAAAGAAGTGTGCATAAGAAATAATAAAGGGAAAGAAGTGTGCATAAGAAATATGTAAAGGGAAAGAAGTGTGCATAAGAAATATGTAAAGGGAAAGAAGTGTGCATAAGAAATATGTAAAGGGAAAGAAGTGTGCATAAGAAATAATAAAGGGAAAGAAGTGTGCATAAGAAATATGTAAAGGGAAAGAAGTGTGCATAAGAAATATGTAAAGGGAAAGAAGTGTGCATAAGAAATAATAAAGGGAAAGAAGTGTACATAAGAAATATGTAAAGGGAAAGAAGTGTGCATAAGAAATATGTAAAGGGAAAGAAGTGTGCATAAGAAATAAGTAAAGGGAAAGAAGTGTGCATAAGAAATAAACACATGATGTGGGAACAAGCCCTCGAGTTAAATATGTAAAGGGAAAGAAGTGTGCATAAGAAATATGTAAAGGGAAAGAAGTGTGCATAAGAAATATGTAAAGGGAAAGAAGTGTGCATAAGAAATATGTAAAGGGAAAGAAGTGTGCATAAGAAATATGTAAAGGGAAAGAAGTGTGCATAAGAAATATGTACAGGGAAAGAAGTGTGCATAAGAAATATGTAAAGGGAAAGAAGTGTGCATAAGAAATATGTAAAGGGAAAGAAGTGTGCATAAGAAATATGTAAAGGGAAAGAAGTGTGCATAAGAAATATGTAAAGGGAAAGAAGTGTGCATAAGAAATATGTAAAGGGAAAGAAGTGTGCATAAGAAATATGTAAAGGGAAAGAAGTGTGCATAAGAAATATGTAAAGGGAAAGAAGTGTGCATAAGAAATATGTAAAGGGAAAGAAGTGTGCATAAGAAATATGTAAAGGGAAAGAAGTGTGCATAAGAAATATGTAAAGGGAAAGAAGTGTGCATAAGAAATATGTAAAGGGAAAGAAGTGTGCATAAGAAATATGTAAAGGGAAAGAAGTGTGCATAAGAAATATGTAAAGGGAAAGAAGTGTGCATACGAAATATGTAAAGGGAAAGAAGTGTGCATAAGAAATATGTAAAGGGAAAGAAGTGTGCATAAGAAATATGTAAAGGGAAAGAAGTGTGCATAAGAAATATGTAAAGGGAAAGAAGTGTGCATAAGAAATGTGTAAAGGGAAAGAAGTGTGCATAAGAAATATGTAAAGGGAAAGAAGTGTGCATAAGAAATATGTAAAGAGAAAGAAGTGTGCATAAGAAATATGTAAAGGGAAAGAAGTGTGCATAAGAAATAATAAAGGGAAAGAAGTGTGCATAAGAAATATGTAAAGGGAGAGAAGTGTGCATAAGAAATATGTAAAGGGAAAGAAGTGTGCATAAGACATATGTAAAGGAAAAGAAGTGTGCATAAGAAATATGTAAAGGGAAAGAAGTGTGCATAAGAAATATGTAAAGGGAAAGAAGTGTGCATAAGAAATATGTAAAGGGAAAGAAGTGTGCATAAGAAATATGTAAAGGGAAAGAAGTGTGCATAAGAAATATGTAAAGGGAAATAAGTGTGCATAAGAAATATGTAAAGGGAAAGAAGTGTGCATAAGAAATATGTAAAGGGAAAGAAGTGTGCATAAGAAATATGTAAAGGGAAAGAAGTGTGCATAAGAAATATGTAAAGGGAAAGAAGTGTGCATAAGAAATATGTAAAGGGACAGAAGTGTGCATAAGAAATATGTATAGGGAAAGAAGTGTGCATAAGAAATATGTAAAGGGAAAGAAGTGTGCATAAGAAATATGTAAAGGGAAAGAAGTGTGCATAAGAAATATGTAAAGGGAAAGAAGTGTGCATAAGAAATATGTAAAGGGAAAGAAGTGTGCATAAGAAATATGTAAAGGGAAAGAAGTGTGCATAAGAAATATGTAAAGGGAAAGAAGTGTGCATAAGAAATATGTAAAGGGAAAGAAGTGTGCATAATAAATATGTAAAGGGAAAGAAGTGTGCATAAGAAATATGTAAAGGGAAAGAAGTGTGCATAAGAAATATGTAAAGGGAAAGAAGTGTGCATAAGAAATATGTAAAGGGAAAGAAGTGTGCATAAGAAATATGTAAAGGGAAAGAAGTGTGCATAAGAAATAAACACATGATGTGGGAACAAGCCCTCGAGTTAAATATGTAAAGGGAAAGAAGTGTGCATAAGAAATATGTAAAGGGAAAGAAGTGTGCATAAGAAATATGTAAAGGGAAAGAAGTGTGCATAAGAAATACGTAAAGGGAAAGAAGTGTGCATAAGAAATAAACACATGATGTGGGAACAAGCCCTCGAGTTAAATATGTAAAGGGAAAGAAGTGTGCATAAGAAATATGTAAAGGGACATAAGTGTGCATAAGAAATATGTATAGGGAAAGAAGTGTGCATAAGAAATATGTAAAGGGAAAGAAGTGTGCATAAGAAATATGTAAAGGGAAAGAAGTGTGCATAAGAAATATGTAAAGGGGAAAGAAGTGTGCATAAGAAATATGTAAAGGGAAAGAAGTGTGCATAAGAAATATGTAAAGGGAAAGAAGTGTGCATAAGAAATATGTAAAGGGACAGAAGTGTGCATAAGAAATATGTAAAGGGAAAGAAGTGTGCATAAGAAATATGTAAAGGGGAAGAAGTGTGCATAAGAAATATGTAAAGAGAAAGAAGTGTGCATAAGAAATATGTAAAGGGAAAGAAGTGTGCATAAGAAATATATAAAGGGAAAGAAGTGTGCATAAGAAATATGTAAAGGGAAAGAAGTGTGCATAAGAAATATGTAAAGGGAAAGAAGTGTGCATAAGAAATATGTAAAGGGAAAGAAGTGTGCATAAGAAATATGTAAAGGGAAAGAAGTGTGCATAAAAAATATGTAAAGGGAAAGAAGTGTGCATAAGAAATATGTAAAGGGAAAGAAGTGTGCATAAGAAATATGTAAAGGGAAAGAAGTGTGCATAAGAAATATGTAAAGGGAAAGAAGTGTGCATAAGAAATATGTAAAGGGAAAGAAGTGTGCATAAGAAATATGTAAAGGGAAAGAAGTGTGCATAAGAAATATGTAAAGGGACAGAAGTGTGCATAAGAAATATGTAAAGGGAAAGAAGTGTGCATAAGAAATATGTAAAGGGGAAGAAGTGTGCATAAGAAATATGTAAAGAGAAAGAAGTGTGCATAAGAAATATGTAAAGGGAAAGAAGTGTGCATAAGAAATATATAAAGGGAAAGAAGTGTGCATAAGAAATATGTAAAGGGAAAGAAGTGTGCATAAGAAATATGTAAAGGGAAAGAAGTGTGCATAAGAAATATGTAAAGGGACAGAAGTGTGCATAAGAAATATGTAAAGGGAAAGAAGTGTGCATAAGAAATATGTAAAGGGGAAGAAGTGTGCATAAGAAATATGTAAAGAGAAAGAAGTGTGCATAAGAAATATGTAAAGGGAAAGAAGTGTGCATAAGAAATATATAAAGGGAAAGAAGTGTGCATAAGAAATATGTAAAGGGAAAGAAGTGTGCATAAGAAATATGTAAAGGGAAAGAAGTGTGCATAAGAAATATGTAAAGGGAAAGAAGTGTGCATAAGAAATATGTAAAGGGAAAGAAGTGTGCATAAAAAATATGTAAAGGGAAAGAAGTGTGCATAAGAAATATGTAAAGGGAAAGAAGTGTGCATAAGAAATATGTAAAGGGAAAGAAGTGTGCATAAGAAATATGTAAAGGGAAAGAAGTGTGCATAAGAAATATGTAAAGGGAAAGAAGTGTGCATAAGAAATATGTAAAGGGAAAGAAGTGTGCATAAGAAATATGTAAAGGGACAGAAGTGTGCATAAGAAATATGTAAAGGGAAAGAAGTGTGCATAAGAAATATGTAAAGGGGAAGAAGTGTGCATAAGAAATATGTAAAGAGAAAGAAGTGTGCATAAGAAATATGTAAAGGGAAAGAAGTGTGCATAAGAAATATATAAAGGGAAAGAAGTGTGCATAAGAAATATGTAAAGGGAAAGAAGTGTGCATAAGAAATATGTAAAGGGAAAGAAGTGTGCATAAGAAATATGTAAAGGGAAAGAAGTGTGCATAAGAAATATGTAAAGGGAAAGAAGTGTGCATAAAAAATATGTAAAGGGAAAGAAGTGTGCATAAGAAATATGTAAAGGGGAAAGAAGTGTGCATAAGAAATATGTAAAGGGAAAGAAGTGTGCATAAGAAATATGTAAAGGGAAAGAAGTGTGCATAAGAAATATGTAAAGGGACAGAAGTGTGCATAAGAAATATGTAAAGGGAAAGAAGTGTGCATAAGAAATATGTAAAGGGGAAGAAGTGTGCATAAGAAATATGTAAAGAGAAAGAAGTGTGCATAAGAAATATGTAAAGGGAAAGAAGTGTGCATAAGAAATATATAAAGGGAAAGAAGTGTGCATAAGAAATATGTAAAGGGAAAGAAGTGTGCATAAGAAATATGTAAAGGGAAAGAAGTGTGCATAAGAAATATGTAAAGGGAAAGAAGTGTGCATAAGAAATATGTAAAGGGAAAGAAGTGTGCATAAAAAATATGTAAAGGGAAAGAAGTGTGCATAAGAAATATGTAAAGGGAAAGAAGTGTGCATAAGAAATATGTAAAGGGAAAGAAGTGTGCATAAGAAATATGTAAAGGGAAAGAAGTGTGCATAAGAAATATGTAAAGGGAAAGAAGTGTGCATAAGAAATATGTAAAGGGAAAGAAGTGTGCATAAGAAATATGTAAAGGGACAGAAGTGTGCATAAGAAATATGTAAAGGGAAAGAAGTGTGCATAAGAAATATGTAAAGGGGAAGAAGTGTGCATAAGAAATATGTAAAGAGAAAGAAGTGTGCATAAGAAATATGTAAAGGGAAAGAAGTGTGCATAAGAAATATATAAAGGGAAAGAAGTGTGCATAAGAAATATGTAAAGGGAAAGAAGTGTGCATAAGAAATATGTAAAGGGAAAGAAGTGTGCATAAGAAATATGTAAAGGGAAAGAAGTGTGCATAAGAAATATGTAAAGGGAAAGAAGTGTGCATAAAAAATATGTAAAGGGAAAGAAGTGTGCATAAGAAATATGTAAAGGGAAAGAAGTGTGCATAAGAAATATGTAAAGGGAAAGAAGTGTGCATAAGAAATATGTAAAGGGAAAGAAGTGTGCATAAGAAATATGTAAAGGGAAAGAAGTGTGCATAAGAAATATGTAAAGGGAAAGAAGTGTGCATAAGAAATATGTAAAGGGAAAGAAGTGTGCATAAGAAATATGTAAAGGGAAAGAAGTGTGCATAAGAAATATGTAAAGGGAAAAAAGTGTGCATAAGAAATATGTAAAGGGAAAGAAGTGTGCATAAGAAATATGTAAAGGGAAAGAAGTGTGCATAAGAAATATGTAAAGGGAAAGAAGTGTGCATAAGAAATATCCAAAGGGAAAGAAGTGTGCATAAGAAATATGCAAAGGGAAAGAAGTGTGCATAAGAAATATGCAAAGGGAAAGAAGTGTGCATAAGAAATATGTAAAGGGAAAGAAGTGTGCATAAGAAATATGTAAAGGGAAAGAAGTGTGCATAAGAAATAAACACATGATGTGGGAACAAGCCCTCGAGTTAAACATGTAAAGGGAAAGAAGTGTGCATAAGAATTATGTAAAGGGAATGAAGTGTGCATAAGAAATATGTAAAGGGAAAGAAGTGTGCATAAGAAATATGTAAAGGGAAAGAAGTGTGCATAAGAAATATGTAAAGGGAAAGAAGTGTGCATAAGAAATATGTAAAGGGAAAGAAGTGTGCATAAGAAATATGTAAAGGGAAAGAAGTGTGCATAAGAAATATGTAAAGGGAAAGGAGTGTGCATAAGAAATATGTAAAGGGAAAGAAGTGTGCATAAGAAATATGTAAAGGGAAAGAAGTGTGCATAAGAAATATGTAAAGGGAAAGAAGTGTGCATAAGAAATATGTAAAGGGAAAGAAGTGTGCATAAGAAATATATGTAAAGGGAAAGAAGTGTGCATAAGAAATATGTAAAGGGAAAGAAGTGTGCATAAGAAATATGTAAAGGGAAAGAAGTGTGCATAAGAAATATGTAAAGGGAAAGAAGTGTGCATAAGAAATATGTAAAGGGAAAGAAGTGTGCATAAGAAATATGTAAAGGGAAAGAAGTGTGCATAAGAAATATGTAAAGGGAAAGAAGTGTGCATAAGAAATAATAAAGGGAAAGAAGTGTGCATAAGAAATATGTAAAGGGAAAGAAGTGTGCATAAGAAATATGTAAAGGGAAAGAAGTGTGCATAAGAAATATGTAAAGGGAAAGAAGTGTGCATAAGAAATAATAAAGGGAAAGAAGTGTGCATAAGAAATATGTAAAGGGAAAGAAGTGTGCATAAGAAATATGTAAAGGGAAAGAAGTGTGCATAAGAAATAATAAAGGGAAAGAAGTGTACATAAGAAATATGTAAAGGGAAAGAAGTGTGCATAAGAAATATGTAAAGGGAAAGAAGTGTGCATAAGAAATAAGTAAAGGGAAAGAAGTGTGCATAAGAAATAAACACATGATGTGGGAACAAGCCCTCGAGTTAAATATGTAAAGGGAAAGAAGTGTGCATAAGAAATATGTAAAGGGAAAGAAGTGTGCATAAGAAATATGTAAAGGGAAAGAAGTGTGCATAAGAAATATGTAAAGGGAAAGAAGTGTGCATAAGAAATATGTAAAGGGAAAGAAGTGTGCATAAGAAATATGTACAGGGAAAGAAGTGTGCATAAGAAATATGTAAAGGGAAAGAAGTGTGCATAAGAAATATGTAAAGGGAAAGAAGTGTGCATAAGAAATATGTAAAGGGAAAGAAGTGTGCATAAGAAATATGTAAAGGGAAAGAAGTGTGCATAAGAAATATGTAAAGGGAAAGAAGTGTGCATAAGAAATATGTAAAGGGAAAGAAGTGTGCATAAGAAATATGTAAAGGGAAAGAAGTGTGCATAAGAAATATGTAAAGGGAAAGAAGTGTGCATAAGAAATATGTAAAGGGAAAGAAGTGTGCATAAGAAATATGTAAAGGGAAAGAAGTGTGCATAAGAAATATGTAAAGGGAAAGAAGTGTGCATAAGAAATATGTAAAGGGAAAGAAGTGTGCATAAGAAATATGTAAAGGGAAAGAAGTGTGCATACGAAATATGTAAAGGGAAAGAAGTGTGCATAAGAAATATGTAAAGGGAAAGAAGTGTGCATAAGAAATATGTAAAGGGAAAGAAGTGTGCATAAGAAATATGTAAAGGGAAAGAAGTGTGCATAAGAAATGTGTAAAGGGAAAGAAGTGTGCATAAGAAATATGTAAAGGGAAAGAAGTGTGCATAAGAAATATGTAAAGAGAAAGAAGTGTGCATAAGAAATATGTAAAGGGAAAGAAGTGTGCATAAGAAATAATAAAGGGAAAGAAGTGTGCATAAGAAATATGTAAAGGGAAAGAAGTGTGCATAAGAAATATGTAAAGGGAAAGAAGTGTGCATAAGACATATGTAAAGGAAAAGAAGTGTGCATAAGAAATATGTAAAGGGAAAGAAGTGTGCATAAGAAATATGTAAAGGGAAAGAAGTGTGCATAAGAAATATGTAAAGGGAAAGAAGTGTGCATAAGAAATATGTAAAGGGAAAGAAGTGTGCATAAGAAATATGTAAAGGGAAATAAGTGTGCATAAGAAATATGTAAAGGGAAAGAAGTGTGCATAAGAAATATGTAAAGGGAAAGAAGTGTGCATAAGAAATATGTAAAGGGAAAGAAGTGTGCATAAGAAATATGTAAAGGGAAAGAAGTGTGCATAAGAAATATGTAAAGGGACAGAAGTGTGCATAAGAAATATGTATAGGGAAAGAAGTGTGCATAAGAAATATGTAAAGGGAAAGAAGTGTGCATAAAAAATATGTAAAGGGAAAGAAGTGTGCATAATAAATATGTAAAGGGAAAGAAGTGTGCATAAGAAATATGTAAAGGGAAAGAAGTGTGCATAAGAAATATGTAAAGGGAAAGAAGTGTGCATAAGAAATATGTAAAGGGAAAGAAGTGTGCATAAGAAATATCCAAAGGGAAAGAAGTGTGCATAAGAAATATGCAAAGGGAAAGAAGTGTGCATAAGAAATATGCAAAGGGAAAGAAGTGTGCATAAGAAATATGTAAAGGGAAAGAAGTGTGCATAAGAAATATGTAAAGGGAAAGAAGTGTGCATAAGAAATAAACACATGATGTGGGAACAAGCCCTCGAGTTAAACATGTAAAGGGAAAGAAGTGTGCATAAGAATTATGTAAAGGGAATGAAGTGTGCATAAGAAATATGTAAAGGGAAAGAAGTGTGCATAAGAAATATGTAAAGGGAAAGAAGTGTGCATAAGAAATATGTAAAGGGAAAGAAGTGTGCATAAGAAATATGTAAAGGGAAAGAAGTGTGCATAAGAAATATGTAAAGGGAAAGAAGTGTGCATAAGAAATATGTAAAGGGAAAGGAGTGTGCATAAGAAATATGTAAAGGGAAAGAAGTGTGCATAAGAAATATGTAAAGGGAAAGAAGTGTGCATAAGAAATATGTAAAGGGAAAGAAGTGTGCATAAGAAATATGTAAAGGGAAAGAAGTGTGCATAAGAAATATATGTAAAGGGAAAGAAGTGTGCATAAGAAATATGTAAAGGGAAAGAAGTGTGCATAAGAAATATGTAAAGGGAAAGAAGTGTGCATAAGAAATATGTAAAGGGAAAGAAGTGTGCATAAGAAATATGTAAAGGGAAAGAAGTGTGCATAAGAAATATGTAAAGGGAAAGAAGTGTGCATAAGAAATATGTAAAGGGAAAGAAGTGTGCATAAGAAATAATAAAGGGAAAGAAGTGTGCATAAGAAATATGTAAAGGGAAAGAAGTGTGCATAAGAAATATGTAAAGGGAAAGAAGTGTGCATAAGAAATATGTAAAGGGAAAGAAGTGTGCATAAGAAATAATAAAGGGAAAGAAGTGTGCATAAGAAATATGTAAAGGGAAAGAAGTGTGCATAAGAAATATGTAAAGGGAAAGAAGTGTGCATAAGAAATAATAAAGGGAAAGAAGTGTACATAAGAAATATGTAAAGGGAAAGAAGTGTGCATAAGAAATATGTAAAGGGAAAGAAGTGTGCATAAGAAATAAGTAAAGGGAAAGAAGTGTGCATAAGAAATAAACACATGATGTGGGAACAAGCCCTCGAGTTAAATATGTAAAGGGAAAGAAGTGTGCATAAGAAATATGTAAAGGGAAAGAAGTGTGCATAAGAAATATGTAAAGGGAAAGAAGTGTGCATAAGAAATATGTAAAGGGAAAGAAGTGTGCATAAGAAATATGTAAAGGGAAAGAAGTGTGCATAAGAAATATGTACAGGGAAAGAAGTGTGCATAAGAAATATGTAAAGGGAAAGAAGTGTGCATAAGAAATATGTAAAGGGAAAGAAGTGTGCATAAGAAATATGTAAAGGGAAAGAAGTGTGCATAAGAAATATGTAAAGGGAAAGAAGTGTGCATAAGAAATATGTAAAGGGAAAGAAGTGTGCATAAGAAATATGTAAAGGGAAAGAAGTGTGCATAAGAAATATGTAAAGGGAAAGAAGTGTGCATAAGAAATATGTAAAGGGAAAGAAGTGTGCATAAGAAATATGTAAAGGGAAAGAAGTGTGCATAAGAAATATGTAAAGGGAAAGAAGTGTGCATAAGAAATATGTAAAGGGAAAGAAGTGTGCATAAGAAATATGTAAAGGGAAAGAAGTGTGCATAAGAAATATGTAAAGGGAAAGAAGTGTGCATACGAAATATGTAAAGGGAAAGAAGTGTGCATAAGAAATATGTAAAGGGAAAGAAGTGTGCATAAGAAATATGTAAAGGGAAAGAAGTGTGCATAAGAAATATGTAAAGGGAAAGAAGTGTGCATAAGAAATGTGTAAAGGGAAAGAAGTGTGCATAAGAAATATGTAAAGGGAAAGAAGTGTGCATAAGAAATATGTAAAGAGAAAGAAGTGTGCATAAGAAATATGTAAAGGGAAAGAAGTGTGCATAAGAAATAATAAAGGGAAAGAAGTGTGCATAAGAAATATGTAAAGGGAAAGAAGTGTGCATAAGAAATATGTAAAGGGAAAGAAGTGTGCATAAGACATATGTAAAGGAAAAGAAGTGTGCATAAGAAATATGTAAAGGGAAAGAAGTGTGCATAAGAAATATGTAAAGGGAAAGAAGTGTGCATAAGAAATATGTAAAGGGAAAGAAGTGTGCATAAGAAATATGTAAAGGGAAAGAAGTGTGCATAAGAAATATGTAAAGGGAAATAAGTGTGCATAAGAAATATGTAAAGGGAAAGAAGTGTGCATAAGAAATATGTAAAGGGAAAGAAGTGTGCATAAGAAATATGTAAAGGGAAAGAAGTGTGCATAAGAAATATGTAAAGGGAAAGAAGTGTGCATAAGAAATATGTAAAGGGACAGAAGTGTGCATAAGAAATATGTATAGGGAAAGAAGTGTGCATAAGAAATATGTAAAGGGAAAGAAGTGTGCATAAAAAATATGTAAAGGGAAAGAAGTGTGCATAATAAATATGTAAAGGGAAAGAAGTGTGCATAAGAAATATGTAAAGGGAAAGAAGTGTGCATAAGAAATATGTAAAGGGAAAGAAGTGTGCATAAGAAATATGTAAAGGGAAAGAAGTGTGCATAAGAAATATGTAAAGGGAAAGAAGTGTGCATAAGAAATATGTAAAGGGAAAGAAGTGTGCATAAGAAATATGTAAAGGGAAAGAAGTGTGCATAAGAAATATGTAAAGGGAAAGAAGTGTGCATAAGAAATATGTAAAGGGAAAGAAGTGTGCATAATAAATATGTAAAGGGAAAGAAGTGTGCATAAGAAATATGTAAAGGGAAAGAAGTGTGCATAAGAAATATGTAAAGGGAAAGAAGTGTGCATAAGAAATATGTAAAGGGAAAGAAGTGTGCATAAGAAATATGTAAAGGGAAAGAAGTGTGCATAAGAAATAAACACATGATGTGGGAACAAGCCCTCGAGTTAAATATGTAAAGGGAAAGAAGTGTGCATAAGAAATATGTAAAGGGAAAGAAGTGTGCATAAGAAATATGTAAAGGGAAAGAAGTGTGCATAAGAAATACGTAAAGGGAAAGAAGTGTGCATAAGAAATAAACACATGATGTGGGAACAAGCCCTCGAGTTAAATATGTAAAGGGAAAGAAGTGTGCATAAGAAATATGTAAAGGGACATAAGTGTGCATAAGAAATATGTATAGGGAAAGAAGTGTGCATAAGAAATATGTAAAGGGAAAGAAGTGTGCATAAGAAATATGTAAAGGGAAAGAAGTGTGCATAAGAAATATGTAAAGGGGAAAGAAGTGTGCATAAGAAATATGTAAAGGGAAAGAAGTGTGCATAAGAAATATGTAAAGGGAAAGAAGTGTGCATAAGAAATATGTAAAGGGAAAGAAGTGTGCATAAGAAATATGTAAAGGGAAAGAAGTGTGCATAAGAAATATGTAAAGGGAAAGAAGTGTGCATAAGAAATATGTAAAGGGAAAGAAGTGTGCATAAGAAATATGTAAAGGGAAAGAAGTGTGCATAAGAAATATGTAAAGGGAAAGAAGTGTGCATAAGAAATATGTAAAGGGAAAGAAGTGTGCATAAGAAATATGTAAAGGGAAAGAAGTGTGCATAAGAAATATGTAAAGGGAAAGAAGTGTGCATAAGAAATATGTAAAGGGAAAGAAGTGTGCATAAGAAATATGTAAAGGGAAAGAAGTGTGCATAATAAATAATAAAGGGAAAGAAGTGTGCATAAGAAATATGTAAAGGGAAAGAAGTGTGCATAAGAAATATGTAAAGGGAAAGAAGTGTGCATAAGAAATAATAAAGGGAAAGAAGTGTGCATAAGAAATATGTAAAGGGAAAGAAGTGTGCATAAGAAATATGTAAAGGGAAAGAAGTGTGCATAAGAAATATGTAAAGGGAAAGAAGTGTGCATAAGAAATATGTAAAGGGAAAGAAGTGTGCATAAGAAATATGTAAAGGGAAAGAAGTGTGCATAAGAAATATGTAAAGGGAAAGAAGTGTGCATAAGAAATATGTAAAGGGAAAGAAGTGTGCATAAGAAATATGTAAAGGGAAAGAAGTGTGCATAAGAAATATGTAAAGGGAAAGAAGTGTGCATAAGAAATATGTAAATGGAAAGAAGTGTGCATAAGAAATATGTAAAGGGAAAGAAGTGTGCATAAGAAATATGTAAAGGGGAAGAAGTGTGCATAAGAAATATGTAAAGGGAAAGAAGTGTGCATAAGAAATATGTAAAGGGAAAGAAGTGTGCATAAGAAATATGTAAAGGGAAAGAAGTGTGCATAAGAAATATGTAAAGGGAAAGGAGTGTGCATAAGAAATATGTAAAGGGAAAGAAGTGTGCATAAGAAATATGTAAAGGGAAAGAAGTGTGCATAAGAAATATGTAAAGGGAAAGAAGTGTGCATAAGAAATATGTAAAGGGAAAGAAGTGTGCATAAGAAATATGTAAAGGGAAAGAAGTGTGCATAAGAAATATGTAAAGGGAAAGAAGTGTGCATAAGAAATATGTAAAGGGAAAGAAGTGTGCATAAGAAATATGTAAAGGGAAAGAAGTGTGCATAAGAAATATGTAAAGGGAAAGAAGTGTGCATAAGAAATATGTAAAGGGAAAGAAGTGTGCATAAGAAATATGTAAAGGGAAAGAAGTGTGCATAAGAAATATGTAAAGGGAAAGAAGTGTGCATAAGAAATAATAAAGGGAAAGAAGTGTGCATAAGAAATATGTAAAGGGAAAGAAGTGTGCATAAGAAATATGTAAAGGGAAAGAAGTGTGCATAAGAAATAATAAAGGGAAAGAAGTGTGCATAAGAAATATGTAAAGGGAAAGAAGTGTGCATAAGAAATATGTAAAGGGAAAGAAGTGTGCATAAGAAATAAGTAAAGGGAAAGAAGTGTGCATAAGAAATAAACACATGATGTGGGAACAAGCCCTCGAGTTAAATATGTAAAGGGAAAGAAGTGTGCATAAGAAATATGTAAAGGGAAAGAAGTGTGCATAAGAAATATGTAAAGGGAAAGAAGTGTGCATAAGAAATATGTAAAGGGAAAGAAGTGTGCATAAGAAATATGTAAAGGGAAAGAAGTATGCATAAGAAATAATAAAGGGAAAGAAGTGTGCATAAGAAATATGTAAAGGGAAAGAAGTGTGCATAAGAAATATGTAAAGGGAAAGAAGTGTGCATAAGAAATATGTAAATGGAAAGAAGTGTGCATAAGAAATATGTAAAGGGAAAGAAGTGTGCATAAGAAATATGTAAAGGGAAAGAAGTGTGCATAAGAAATATGTAAAGGGAAAGAAGTGTGCATAAGAAATATGTAAAGGGAAAGAAGTGTGCATAAGAAATATGTAAAGGGAAAGAAGTGTGCATAAGAAATATGTAAAGGGAAAAAAGTGTGCATAAGAAATATGTAAAGGGAAAGAAGTGTGCATAAGAAATATGTAAAGGGAAAGAAGTGTGCATAAGAAATATGTAAAGGGAAAGAAGTGTGCATAAGAAATAAGTAAAGGGAAAGAAGTGTGCATACGAAATAAACACATGATGTGGGAACAAGCCCTCGAGTTAAATATGTAAAGGGAAAGAAGTGTGCATAAGAAATATGTAAAGGGAAAGAAGTGTGCATAAGAAATATGTAAAGGGAAAGAAGTGTGCATAAGAAATATGTAAAGGGAAAGAAGTGTGCATAAGAAATATGTAAAGGGAAAGAAGTGTGCATAAGAAATATGTAAAGGGAAAGAAGTGTGCATAAGAAATATGTAAAGGGAAAGAAGTGTGCATAAGAAATATGTAAAGGGAAAGAAGTGTGCATAAGAAATATGTAAAGGGAAAGAAGTGTGCATAAGAAATATGTAAAGGGAAAGAAGTGTGCATAAGAAATATGTAAAGGGAAAGAAGTGTGCATAAGAAATATGTAAAGGGAAAGAAGTGTGCATAAGAAATATGTAAAGGGAAAGAAGTGTGCATAAGAAATATGTAAAGGGAAAGAAGTGTGCATAAGAAATATGTAAAGGGAAAGAAGTGTGCATAAGAAATATGTAAAGGGAAAGAAGTGTGCATAAGAAATATGTAAAGGGAAAGAAGTGTGCATAAGAAATATGTAAAGGGAAAGAAGTGTGCATAAGAAATATGTAAAGGGAAAGAAGTGTGCATAGGAAATATGTAAAGGGAAAGAAGTGTGCATAAGAAATATGTAAAGGGAAAGAAGTGTGCATAAGAAATATGTAAAGGGAAAGAAGTGTGCATAAGAAATATGTAAAGGGAAAAAAGTGTGCATAAGAAATATGTAAAGGGAAAGAAGTGTGCATAAGAAATATGTAAAGGGAAAGAAGTGTGCATAAGAAATAGGTAAAGGGAAAGAAGTGTGCATAAGAAATATGTAAAGGGAAAGAAGTGTGCATAAGAAATATGTAAAGGGAAAGAAGTGTGCATAAGAAATGTGTAAAGGGAAAGAAGTGTGCATAAGAAATATTAAAGGGAAAGAAGTGTGCATAAGAAATATGTAAAGGGAAAGAAGTGTGCATAAGCAATATGTAAAGGGAAAGAAGTGTGCATAAGACATATGTAAAAGAAAAGAAGTGTGCATAAGAAATATGTAAAGGGAAAGAAGTGTGCATAAGAAATATGTAAAGGGAAAGAAGTGTGCATAAGAAGAAATATGTAAAGGGAAAGAAGTGTGCATAAGAAATATGTAAAGGGAAAGAAGTGTGCATAAGAAATATGTAAAGGGAAAGAAGTGTGCATAAGAAATATGTAAAGGGAAAGAAGTGTGCATAAGAAATATGTAAAGGGAGTGTGCATAAGAAATATGTAAAGGGAAAGAAGTGTGCATAAGAAATATGTAAAGGGAAAGAAGTGTGCATAAGAAATATGTAAAGGGAAAGAAGTGTGCATAAGAAATATGTAAAGGGAAAGAAGTGTGCATAAGAAATATGTAAAGGGAAAGAAGTGTGCATAAGAAATATGTAAAGGGAAAGAAGTGTGCATATATGTAAAGGGAAAGAAGTGTGCATAAGAAATATGTAAAGGGAAAGAAGTGTGCATAAGAAATATGTAAAGGGAAAGAAGTGTGCATAAGAAATATGTAAAGGGAAAGAAGTGTGCATAAGAAATATGTAAAGGGAAAGAAGTGTGCATAAGAAATATGTAAAGGGAAAGAAGTGTGCATAAGAAATATGTAAAGGGAAAGAAGTGTGCATAAGAAATATGTAAAGGGAAAGAAGTGTGCATAAGAAATATGTAAAGGGAAAGAAGTGTGCATAAGAAATATGTAAAGGGAAAGAAGTGTGCATAAGAAATATGTAAAGGGAAAGAAGTGTGCATAAGAAATATGTAAAGGGAAAGAAGTGTGCATAAGAAATATGTAAAGGGAAAGAAGTGTGCATAAGAAATATGTAAAGGGAAAGAAGTGTGCATAAGAAATATGTAAAGGGAAAGAAGTGTGCATAAGAAATATGTAAAGGGAAAGAAGTGTGCATAAGAAATAAACATGATGTGGGAACAAGCCCTCGAGAAATATGTAAAGGGAAAGAAGTGTGCATAAGAAATATGTAAAGGGAAAGAAGTGTGCATAAGAAATATGTAAAGGGAAAGAAGTGTGCATAAGAAATATGTAAAGGGAAAGAAGTGTGCATAAGAAATATGTAAAGGGAAAGAAGTGTGCATAAGAAATATGTAAAGGGAAAGAAGTGTGCATAAGAAATATGTAAAGGGAAAGAAGTGTGCATAAGAAATATGTAAAGGGAAAGAAGTGTGCATAAGAAATATGTAAAGGGAAAGAAGTGTGCATAAGAAATATGTAAAGGGAAAGAAGTGTGCATAAGAAATATGTAAAGGGAAAGAAGTGTGCATAAGAAATATGTAAAGGGAAAGAAGTGTGCATAAGAAATATGTAAAGGGAAAGAAGTGTGCATAAGAAATATGTAAAGGGAAAGAAGTGTGCATAAGAAATATGTAAAGGGAAAGAAGTGTGCATAAGAAATATGTAAAGGGAAAGAAGTGTGCATAAGAAATATGTAAAGGGAAAGAAGTGTGCATAAGAAATATGTAAAGGGAAAGAAGTGTGCATAAGAAATATGTAAAGGGAAAGAAGTGTGCATAAGAAATATGTAAAGGGAAAGAAGTGTGCATAAGAAATATGTAAAGGGAAAGAAGTGTGCATAAGAAATATGTAAAGGGAAAGAAGTGTGCATAAGAAATATGTAAAGGGAAAGAAGTGTGCATAAGAAATATGTAAAGGGAAAGAAGTGTGCATAAGAAATATGTAAAGGGAAAGAAGTGTGCATAAGAAATATGTAAAGGGAAAGAAGTGTGCATAAGAAATATGTAAAGGGAAAGAAGTGTGCATAAGAAATATGTAAAGGGAAAGAAGTGTGCATAAGAAATATGTAAAGGGAAAGAAGTGTGCATAAGAAATATGTAAAGGGAAAGAAGTGTGCATAAGAAATATGTAAAGGGAAAGAAGTGTGCATAAGAAATATGTAAAGGGAAAGAAGTGTGCATAAGAAATATGTAAAGGGAAAGAAGTGTGCATAAGAAATATGTAAAGGGAAAGAAGTGTGCATAAGAAATATGTAAAGGGAAAGAAGTGTGCATAAGAAATATGTAAAGGGAAAGAAGTGTGCATAAGAAATATGTAAAGGGAAAGAAGTGTGCATAAGAAATATGTAAAGGGAAAGAAGTGTGCATAAGAAATATGTAAAGGGAAAGAAGTGTGCATAAGAAATATGTAAAGGGAAAGAAGTGTGCATAAGAAATATGTAAAGGGAAAGAAGTGTGCATAAGAAATATGTAAAGGGAAAGAAGTGTGCATAAGAAATATGTAAATGGAAAGAAGTGTGCATAAGAAATATGTAAAGGGAAAGAAGTGTGCATAATAAATATGTAAAGGGAAAGAAGTGTGCATAAGAAATATGTAAAGGGAAAGAAGTGTGCATAAGAAATATGTAAAGGGAAAGAAGTGTGCATAAGAAATATGTAAAGGGAAAGAAGTGTGCATAAGAAATATGTAAAGGGAAAGAAGTGTGCATAAGAAATATGTAAAGGGAAAGAAGTGTGCATAAGAAATATGTAAAGGAAAAGAAGTGTGCATAAGAAATATGTAAAGGGAAAGAAGTGTGCATAAGAAATATGTAAAGGGAAAGAAGTGTGCATAAGAAATATGTAAAGGGAAAGAAGTGTGCATAAGAAATAAACACATGATGTCGGGACAAGCCCTCGAGTTAAATATGTAAAGGGAAAGAAGTGTGCATAAGAAATAATAAAGAGAAAGAAGTGTGCATAAGAAATATGTAAAGGGAAAGAAGTGTGCATAAGAAATATGTAAAAGGAAAGAAGTGTGCATAAGAAATATGTAAAGGGAAAGAAGTGTGCATAAGAAATATGTAAAGGGAAAGAAGTGTGCATAAGAAATATGTAAAGGGAAAGAAGTGTGCATAAGAAATATGTAAAGAGAAAGAAGTGTGCATAAGAAATATGTAAAGGGAAAGAAGTGTGCATAAGAAATATGTAAAGGGAAAGAAGTGTGCATAAGAAATATGTAAAGGGAAAGAAGTGTGCATAAGAAATATGTAAAGGGAAAGAAGTGTGCATAAGAAATATGTAAAGGGAAAGAAGTGTGCATAAGAAATATGTAAAGGGAAAGAAGTGTGCATAAGAAATATGTAAAGGGAAAGAAGTGTGCATAAGAAATATGTAAAGGGAAAGAAGTGTGCATAAGAAATAATAAAGGAAAAGAAGTGTGCATAAGAAATATGTAAAGGGAAAGAAGTGTGCATAAGAAATATGTAAAGGGAAAGAAGTGTGCATAAGAAATAAACACATGATGTGGGAACAAGCCCTCGAGTTAAATATGTAAAGGGAAAGAAGTGTGCATAAGAAATATGTAAAGGGAAAGAAGTGTGCATAAGAAATATGTAAAGGGAAAGAAGTGTGCATAAGAAATATGTAAAGGGAAAGAAGTGTGCATAAGAAATATGTAAAGGGAAAGAAGTGTGCATAAGAAATATGTAAAGGGAAAGAAGTGTGCATAAGAAATATGTAAAGGGAAAGAAGTGTGCATAAGAAATATGTAAAGGGAAAGAAGTGTGCATAAGAAATATGTAAAGGGAAAGAAGTGTGCATAAGAAATATGTAAAGGGAAAGAAGTGTGCATAAGAAATATGTAAAGGGAAAGAAGTGTGCATAAGAAATATGTAAAGGGAAAGAAGTGTGCATAAGAAATATGTAAAGGGAAAGAAGTGTGCATAAGAAATATGTAAAGGGAAAGAAGTGTGCATAATAAATATGTAAAGGGAAAGAAGTGTGCATAAGAAATATGTAAAGGGAAAGAAGTGTGCATAAGAAATATGTAAAGGGAAAGAAGTGTGCATAAGAAATATGTAAAGGGAAAGAAGTGTGCATAAGAAATATGTAAAGGGAAAGAAGTGTGCATAAGAAATATGTAAAGGGAAAGAAGTGTGCATAAGAAATATGTAAAGGGAAAGAAGTGTGCATAAGAAATATGTAAAGGGAAAGAAGTGTGCATAAGAAATATGTAAAGGGAAAGAAGTGTGCATAAGAAATATGTAAAGGGAAAGAAGTGTGCATAAGAAATATGTAAATGGAAAGAAGTGTGCATAAGAAATATGTAAAGGGAAAGAAGTGTGCATAAGAAATATGTAAAGGGAAAGAAGTGTGCATAAGAAATAAACACATGATGTGGGAACAAGCCCTCGAGTTAAATATGTAAAGGGAAAGAAGTGTGCATAAGAAATATGTAAAGGGAAAGAAGTGTGCATAAGAAATATGTAAAGGGAAAGAAGTGTGCATAAGAAATATGTAAAGGGAAAGAAGTGTGCATAAGAAATATGTAAAGGGAAAGAAGTGTGCATAAGAAATATGTAAAGGGAAAGAAGTGTGCATAAGAAATATGTAAAGGGAAAGAAGTGTGCATAAGAAATATGTAAAGGGAAAGAAGTGTGCATAAGAAATATGTAAAGGGAAAGAAGTGTGCATAAGAAATATGTAAAGGGAAAGAAGTGTGCATAAGAAATATGTAAAGGGAAAGAAGTGTGCATAAGAAATATGTAAAGGGAAAGAAGTGTGCATAAGAAATATGTAAAGGGAAAGAAGTGTGCATAAGAAATATGTAAAGGGAAAGAAGTGTGCATAAGAAATATGTAAAGGGAAAGAAGTGTGCATAAGAAATATGTAAAGGGAAAGAAGTGTGCATAAGAAATATGTAAAGGGAAAGAAGTGTGCATAAGAAATATGTAAAGGGAAAGAAGTGTGCATAAGAAATATGTAAAGGGAAAGAAGTGTGCATAAGAAATATGTAAAGGGAAAGAAGTGTGCATAAGAAATATGTAAAGGGAAAGAAGTGTGCATAAGAAATATGTAAAGGGAAAGAAGTGTGCATAAGAAATATGTAAAGGGAAAGAAGTGTGCATAAGAAATATGTAAAGGGAAAGAAGTGTGCATAAGAAATATGTAAATGGAAAGAAGTGTGCATAAGAAATATGTAAAGGGAAAGAAGTGTGCATAAGAAATATGTAAAGGGAAAGAAGTGTGCATAAGAAATATGTAAAGGGAAAGAAGTGTGCATACGAAATATGTAAAGGGAAAGAAATGTGCATAATAAATATGTAAAGGGAAAGAAGTGTGCATAAGAAATATGTAAAGGGAAAGAAGTGTGCATAAGAAATATGTAAAGGGAAAGAAGTGTGCATAAGAAATATGTAAGGGGAAAGAAGTGTGCATAAGAAATATGTAAAGGGAAAGAAGTGTGCATAAGAAATATGTAAAGGGAAAGAAGTGTGCATAAGAAATATGTAAAGGGAAAGAAGTGTGCATAAGAAATAATAAAGGAAAAGAAGTGTGCATAAGAAATATGTAAAGGGAAAGAAGTGTGCATAAGAAATATGTAAAGGGAAAGAAGTGTGCATAAGAAATATGTAAAGGGAAAGAAGTGTGCATAAGAAATATGTAAAGGGAAAGAAGTGTGCATAAGAAATATGTAAAGGGAAAGAAGTGTGCATAAGAAATATGTAAATGGAAAGAAGTGTGCATAAGAAATATGTAAAGGGAAAGAAGTGTGCATAATAAATATGTAAAGGGAAAGAAGTGTGCATAAGAAATATGTAAAGGGAAAGAAGTGTGCATAAGAAATATGTAAAGGGAAAGAAGTGTGCATAAGAAATATGTAAAGGGAAAGAAGTGTGCATAAGAAATATGTAAAGGGAAAGAAGTGTGCATAAGAAATATGTAAAGGGAAAGAAGTGTGCATAAGAAATATGTAAAGGGAAAGAAGTGTGCATAAGAAATATGTAAAGGGAACAAAGTGTGCATAAGAAATATGTAAAGGGAAAGAAGTGTGCATAAGAAATATGTAAAGGGAAAGAAGTGTGCATAAGAAATATGTAAAGGGAAAGAATTGTGCATAAGAAATATGTAAAGGGAAAGAAGTGTGCATAAGAAATATGTAAAGGGAAAGAAGTGTGCATAAGAAATATGTAAAGGGAAAGAAGTGTGCATAAGAAATATGTAAAGGGAAAGAAGTGTGCATAAGAAATATGTAAAGGGAAAGAAGTGTGCATAAGAAATATGTAAAGGGAAAGAAGTGTGCATAAGGAATATGTAAAGGGAAAGAAGTGTGCATAAGAAATATGTAAAGGGAAAGAAGTGTGCATAAGAAATATGTAAAGGGAAAGAAGTGAGCATAAGAAATATGTAAAGGGAAATAAGTGTGCATAAGAAATATGTAAAGGGAAAGAAGTGTGCATAAGAAATATGTAAAGGGAAAGAAGTGTGCATAAGAAATATGTAAAGGGAAAGAAGTGTGCATAAGAAATATGTAAAGGGAAAGAAGTGTGCATAAGAAATATGTAAAGGGAAAAAAGTGTGCATAAGAAATATGTAAAGGAAAAGAAGTGTGCATAAGAAATATGTAAAGGGAAAGAAGTGTGCATAAGAAATATGTAAAGGGAAAGAAGTGTGCATAAGAAATATGTAAAGGGAAAGAAGTGTGCATAAGAAATAAACACATGATGTCGGGACAAGCCCTCGAGTTAAATATGTAAAGGGAAAGAAGTGTGCATAAGAAATAATAAAGAGAAAGAAGTGTGCATAAGAAATATGTAAAGGGAAAGAAGTGTGCATAAGAAATATGTAAAAGGAAAGAAGTGTGCATAATAAATATGTAAAGGGAAAGAAGTGTGCATAAGAAATATGTAAAGGGAAAGAAGTGTGCATAAGAAATATGTAAAGGGAAAGAAGTGTGCATAAGAAATATGTAAAGAGAAAGAAGTGTGCATAAGAAATATGTAAAGGGAAAGAAGTGTGCATAAGAAATATGTAAAGGGAAAGAAGTGTGCATAAGAAATATGTAAAGGGAAAGAAGTGTGCATAAGAAATATGTAAAGGGAAAGAAGTGTGCATAAGAAATATGTAAAGGGAAAGAAGTGTGCATAAGAAATATGTAAAGGGAAAGAAGTGTGCATAAGAAATATGTAAAGGGAAAGAAGTGTGCATAAGAAATATGTAAAGGGAAAGAAGTGTGCATAAGAAATAATAAAGGAAAAGAAGTGTGCATAAGAAATATGTAAAGGGAAAGAAGTGTGCATAAGAAATATGTAAAGGGAAAGAAGTGTGCATAAGAAATAAACACATGATGTGGGAACAAGCCCTCGAGTTAAATATGTAAAGGGAAAGAAGTGTGCATAAGAAATATGTAAAGGGAAAGAAGTGTGCATAAGAAATATGTAAAGGGAAAGAAGTGTGCATAAGAAATATGTAAAGAGAAAGAAGTGTGCATAAGAAATATGTAAAGGGAAAGAAGTGTGCATAAGAAATATGTAAAGGGAAAGAAGTGTGCATAAGAAATATGTAAAGGGAAAGAAGTGTGCATAAGAAATATGTAAAGGGAAAGAAGTGTGCATAAGAAATAAACACATGATGTCGGGACAAGCCCTCGAGTTAAATATGTAAAGGGAAAGAAGTGTGCATAAGAAATAATAAAGAGAAAGAAGTGTGCATAAGAAATATGTAAAGGGAAAGAAGTGTGCATAAGAAATATGTAAAAGGAAAGAAGTGTGCATAAGAAATATGTAAAGGGAAAGAAGTGTGCATAAGAAATATGTAAAGGGAAAGAAGTGTGCATAAGAAATATGTAAAGGGAAAGAAGTGTGCATAAGAAATATGTACAGAGAAAGAAGTGTGCATAAGAAATATGTAAAGGGAAAGAAGTGTGCATAAGAAATATGTAAAGGGAAAGAAGTGTGCATAAGAAATATGTAAAGGGAAAGAAGTGTGCATAAGAAATATGTAAAGGGAAAGAAGTGTGC
Source organism: Crossaster papposus (assembly GCA_037893245.1). Classification (NCBI taxonomy): domain Eukaryota; kingdom Metazoa; phylum Echinodermata; class Asteroidea; order Velatida; family Solasteridae; genus Crossaster; species Crossaster papposus. The sequence continues at coordinate 84,863 of JBAIAA010001577.1, forward strand.
ATAAGAAATATGTAAAGGGAAAGAAGTGTGCATAAGAAATATGTAAAGGGAAAGAAGTGTGCATAAGAAATATGTAAAGGGAAAGAAGTGTGCATAAGAAATAATAAAGGAAAAGAAGTGTGCATAAGAAATATGTAAAGGGAAAGAAGTGTGCATAAGAAATATGTAAAGGGAAAGAAGTGTGCATAAGAAATAAACACATGATGTGGGAACAAGCCCTCGAGTTAAATATGTAAAGGGAAAGAAGTGTGCATAATAAATATGTAAAGGGAAAGAAGTGTGCATAATAAATATGTAAAGGGAAAGAAGTGTGCATAAGAAATATGTAAAGGGAAAGAAGTGTGCATAAGAAATATGTAAAGGGAAAGAAGTGTGCATAAGAAATATGTAAAGGGAAAGAAGTGTGCATAAGAAATATGTAAAGGGAAAGAAGTGTGCATAAGAAATATGTAAAGGGAAAGAAGTGTGCATAAGAAATATGTAAAGGGAAAGAAGTGTGCATAAGAAATATGTAAAGGGAAAGAAGTGTGCATAAGAAATATGTAAAGGGAAAGAAGTGTGCATAAGAAATATGTAAAGGGAAAGAAGTGTGCATAAGAAATATGTAAAGGGAAAGAAGTGTGCATAAGAAATATGTAAAGGGAAAGAAGTGTGCATAAGAAATATGTAAAGGGAAAGAAGTGTGCATAAGACATATGTAAAGGGAAAGAAGTGTGCATAAGAAATATGTAAAGGGAAAGAAGTGTGCATAAGAAATATGTAAAGGGAAAGAAGTGTGCATAAGAAATATGTAAAGGGAAAGAAGTGTGCATAAGAAATATGTAAAGGGAAAGAAGTGTGCATATGAAATATGTAAAGGGAAAGAAGTGTGCATAAGAAATATGTAAAGGGAAAGAAGTGTGCATAAGAAATATGTAAAGGGAAAGAAGTGTGCATAAGAAATATGTAAAGGGAAAGAAGTGTGCATAAGAAATATGTAAAGGGAAAGAAGTGTGCATAAGAAATATGTAAAGGGAAAGAAGTGTGCATAAGAAATATGTAAAGGGAAAGAAGTGTGCATAAGAAATATGTAAAGGAAAAGAAGTGTGCATAAGAAATATGTAAAGGGAAAGAAGTGTGCATAAGAAATATGTAAAGGGAAAGAAGTGTGCATAAGAAATATGTAAAGGGAAAGAAGTGTGCATAAGAAATATGTAAAGGGAAAGAAGTGTGCATAAGAAATATGTAAAGGAAAAGAAGTGTGCATAAGAAATATGTAAAGGGAAAGAAGTGTGCATAAGAAATATGTAAAGGGAAAGAAGTGTGCATAAGAAATATGTAAAGGGAAAGAAGTGTGCATAAGAAATAAACACATGATGTCGGGACAAGCCCTCGAGTTAAATATGTAAAGGGAAAGAAGTGTGCATAAGAAATAATAAAGAGAAAGAAGTGTGCATAAGAAATATGTAAAGGGAAAGAAGTGTGCATAAGAAATATGTAAAAGGAAAGAAGTGTGCATAAGAAATATGTAAAGGGAAAGAAGTGTGCATAAGAAATAAACACATGATGTCGGGACAAGCCCTCGAGTTAAATATGTAAAGGGAAAGAAGTGTGCATAAGAAATAATAAAGAGAAAGAAGTGTGCATAAGAAATATGTAAAGGGAAAGAAGTGTGCATAAGAAATATGTAAAAGGAAAGAAGTGTGCATAAGAAATATGTAAAGGGAAAGAAGTGTGCATAAGAAATATGTAAAGGGAAAGAAGTGTGCATAAGAAATATGTAAAGGGAAAGAAGTGTGCATAAGAAATATGTAAAGAGAAAGAAGTGTGCATAAGAAATATGTAAAGGGAAAGAAGTGTGCATAAGAAATATGTAAAGGGAAAGAAGTGTGCATAAGAAATATGTAAAGGGAAAGAAGTGTGCATAAGAAATATGTAAAGGGAAAGAAGTGTGCATAAGAAATATGTAAAGGGAAAGAAGTGTGCATAAGAAATATGTAAAGGGAAAGAAGTGTGCATAAGAAATATGTAAAGGGAAAGAAGTGTGCATAAGAAATATGTAAAGGGAAAGAAGTGTGCATAAGAAATAATAAAGGAAAAGAAGTGTGCATAAGAAATATGTAAAGGGAAAGAAGTGTGCATAAGAAATATGTAAAGGGAAAGAAGTGTGCATAAGAAATAAACACATGATGTGGGAACAAGCCCTCGAGTTAAATATGTAAAGGGAAAGAAGTGTGCATAAGAAATATGTAAAGGGAAAGAAGTGTGCATAAGAAATATGTAAAGGGAAAGAAGTGTGCATAAGAAATATGTAAAGGGAAAGAAGTGTGCATAAGAAATATGTAAAGGGAAAGAAGTGTGCATAAGAAATATGTAAAGGGAAAGAAGTGTGCATAAGAAATATGTAAAGGGAAAGAAGTGTGCATAAGAAATATGTAAAGGGAAAGAAGTGTGCATAAGAAATATGTAAAGGGAAAGAAGTGTGCATAAGAAATATGTAAAGGGAAAGAAGTGTGCATAAGAAATATGTAAAGGGAAAGAAGTGTGCATAAGAAATATGTAAAGGGAAAGAAGTGTGCATAAGAAATATGTAAAGGGAAAGAAGTGTGCATAAGAAATATGTAAAGGGAAAGAAGTGTGCATAATAAATATGTAAAGGGAAAGAAGTGTGCATAAGAAATATGTAAAGGGAAAGAAGTGTGCATAAGAAAAATGTAAAGGGAAAGAAGTGTGCATAAGAAATATGTAAAGGGAAAGAAGTGTGCATAAGAAATATGTAAAGGGAAAGAAGTGTGCATAAGAAATATGTAAAGGGAAAGAAGTGTGCATAAGAAATATGTAAAGGGAAAGAAGTGTGCATAAGAAATATGTAAAGGGAAAGAAGTGTGCATAAGAAATATGTAAAGGGAAAGAAGTGTGCATAAGAAATATGTAAATGGAAAGAAGTGTGCATAAGAAATATGTAAAGGGAAAGAAGTGTGCATAAGAAATATGTAAAGGGAAAGAAGTGTGCATAAGAAATATGTAAAGGGAAAGAAGTGTGCATACGAAATATGTAAAGGGAAAGAAATGTGCATAATAAATATGTAAAGGGAAAGAAGTGTGCATAAGAAATATGTAAAGGGAAAGAAGTGTGCATAAGAAATATGTAAAGGGAAAGAAGTGTGCATAAGAAATATGTAAAGGGAAAGAAGTGTGCATAAGAAATATGTAAAGGGAAAGAAGTGTGCATAAGAAATATGTAAAGGGAAAGAAGTGTGCATAAGAAATATGTAAAGGGAAAGAAGTGTGCATAAGAAATAATAAAGGAAAAGAAGTGTGCATAAGAAATATGTAAAGGGAAAGAAGTGTGCATAAGAAATATGTAAAGGGAAAGAAGTGTGCATAAGAAATATGTAAAGGGAAAGAAGTGTGCATAAGAAATATGTAAAGGGAAAGAAGTGTGCATAAGAAATATGTAAAGGGAAAGAAGTGTGCATAAGAAATATGTAAATGGAAAGAAGTGTGCATAAGAAATATGTAAAGGGAAAGAAGTGTGCATAATAAATATGTAAAGGGAAAGAAGTGTGCATAAGAAATATGTAAAGGGAAAGAAGTGTGCATAAGAAATATGTAAAGGGAAAGAAGTGTGCATAAGAAATATGTAAAGGGAAAGAAGTGTGCATAAGAAATATGTAAAGGGAAAGAAGTGTGCATAAGAAATATGTAAAGGGAAAGAAGTGTGCATAAGAAATATGTAAAGGGAAAGAAGTGTGCATAAGAAATATGTAAAGGGAACAAAGTGTGCATAAGAAATATGTAAAGGGAAAGAAGTGTGCATAAGAAATATGTAAAGGGAAAGAAGTGTGCATAAGAAATATGTAAAGGGAAAGAATTGTGCATAAGAAATATGTAAAGGGAAAGAAGTGTGCATAAGAAATATGTAAAGGGAAAGAAGTGTGCATAAGAAATATGTAAAGGGAAAGAAGTGTGCATAAGAAATATGTAAAGGGAAAGAAGTGTGCATAAGAAATATGTAAAGGGAAAGAAGTGTGCATAAGAAATATGTAAAGGGAAAGAAGTGTGCATAAGGAATATGTAAAGGGAAAGAAGTGTGCATAAGAAATATGTAAAGGGAAAGAAGTGTGCATAAGAAATATGTAAAGGGAAAGAAGTGAGCATAAGAAATATGTAAAGGGAAATAAGTGTGCATAAGAAATATGTAAAGGGAAAGAAGTGTGCATAAGAAATATGTAAAGGGAAAGAAGTGTGCATAAGAAATATGTAAAGGGAAAGAAGTGTGCATAAGAAATATGTAAAGGGAAAGAAGTGTGCATAAGAAATATGTAAAGGGAAAGAAGTGTGCATAAGAAATATGTAAAGGAAAAGAAGTGTGCATAAGAAATATGTAAAGGGAAAGAAGTGTGCATAAGAAATATGTAAAGGGAAAGAAGTGTGCATAAGAAATATGTAAAGGGAAAGAAGTGTGCATAAGAAATAAACACATGATGTCGGGACAAGCCCTCGAGTTAAATATGTAAAGGGAAAGAAGTGTGCATAAGAAATAATAAAGAGAAAGAAGTGTGCATAAGAAATATGTAAAGGGAAAGAAGTGTGCATAAGAAATATGTAAAAGGAAAGAAGTGTGCATAATAAATATGTAAAGGGAAAGAAGTGTGCATAAGAAATATGTAAAGGGAAAGAAGTGTGCATAAGAAATATGTAAAGGGAAAGAAGTGTGCATAAGAAATATGTAAAGAGAAAGAAGTGTGCATAAGAAATATGTAAAGGGAAAGAAGTGTGCATAAGAAATATGTAAAGGGAAAGAAGTGTGCATAAGAAATATGTAAAGGGAAAGAAGTGTGCATAAGAAATATGTAAAGGGAAAGAAGTGTGCATAAGAAATATGTAAAGGGAAAGAAGTGTGCATAAGAAATATGTAAAGGGAAAGAAGTGTGCATAAGAAATATGTAAAGGGAAAGAAGTGTGCATAAGAAATATGTAAAGGGAAAGAAGTGTGCATAAGAAATAATAAAGGAAAAGAAGTGTGCATAAGAAATATGTAAAGGGAAAGAAGTGTGCATAAGAAATATGTAAAGGGAAAGAAGTGTGCATAAGAAATAAACACATGATGTGGGAACAAGCCCTCGAGTTAAATATGTAAAGGGAAAGAAGTGTGCATAAGAAATATGTAAAGGGAAAGAAGTGTGCATAAGAAATATGTAAAGGGAAAGAAGTGTGCATAAGAAATATGTAAAGAGAAAGAAGTGTGCATAAGAAATATGTAAAGGGAAAGAAGTGTGCATAAGAAATATGTAAAGGGAAAGAAGTGTGCATAAGAAATATGTAAAGGGAAAGAAGTGTGCATAAGAAATATGTAAAGGGAAAGAAGTGTGCATAAGAAATAAACACATGATGTCGGGACAAGCCCTCGAGTTAAATATGTAAAGGGAAAGAAGTGTGCATAAGAAATAATAAAGAGAAAGAAGTGTGCATAAGAAATATGTAAAGGGAAAGAAGTGTGCATAAGAAATATGTAAAAGGAAAGAAGTGTGCATAAGAAATATGTAAAGGGAAAGAAGTGTGCATAAGAAATATGTAAAGGGAAAGAAGTGTGCATAAGAAATATGTAAAGGGAAAGAAGTGTGCATAAGAAATATGTACAGAGAAAGAAGTGTGCATAAGAAATATGTAAAGGGAAAGAAGTGTGCATAAGAAATATGTAAAGGGAAAGAAGTGTGCATAAGAAATATGTAAAGGGAAAGAAGTGTGCATAAGAAATATGTAAAGGGAAAGAAGTGTGCATAAGAAATATGTAAAGGGAAAGAAGTGTGCATAAGAAATATGTAAAGGGAAAGAAGTGTGCATAAGAAATATGTAAAGGGAAAGAAGTGTGCATAAGAAATATGTAAAGGGAAAGAAGTGTGCATAAGAAATAATAAAGGAAAAGAAGTGTGCATAAGAAATATGTAAAGGGAAAGAAGTGTGCATAAGAAATATGTAAAGGGAAAGAAGTGTGCATAAGAAATAAACACATGATGTGGGAACAAGCCCTCGAGTTAAATATGTAAAGGGAAAGAAGTGTGCATAAGAAATATGTAAAGGGAAAGAAGTGTGCATAAGAAATATGTAAAGGGAAAGAAGTGTGCATAAGAAATATGTAAAGAGAAAGAAGTGTGCATAAGAAATATGTAAAGGGAAAGAAGTGTGCATAAGAAATATGTAAAGGGAAAGAAGTGTGCATAAGAAATATGTAAAGGGAAAGAAGTGTGCATAAGAAATATGTAAATGGAAAGAAGTGTGCATAAGAAATATGTAAAGGGAACGAAGTGTGCATAAGAAATATGTAAAGGGAAAGAAGTGTGCATAAGAAATATGTAAAGGGAAAGAAGTGTGCATAAGAAATATGTAAAGGGAAAGAAGTGTGCATAAGAAATATGTAAAGGGAAAGAAGTGTGCATAAGAAATATGTAAAGGGAAAGAAGTGTGCATAAGAAATATGTAAAGGGAAAGAAGTGTGCATAAGAAATATGTAAAGGGAAAGAAGTGTGCATAAGAAATATGTAAAGGGAAAGAAGTGTGCATAAGAAATATGTAAAGGGAAAGAAGTGTGCATAAGAAATATGTAAAGGGAAAGAAGTGTGCATAAGAAATATGTAAAGGGAAAGAAGTGTGCATAAGAAATATGTAAAGGGAAAGAAGTGTGCATAAGAAATATGTAAAGGGAAAGAAGTGTGCATAAGAAATATGTAAAGGGAAAGAAGTGTGCATAAGAAATATGTAAAGGGAAAGAAGTGTGCATAAGAAATATGTAAAGGGAAAGAAGTGTGCATAAGAAATATGTAAAGGGAAAGAAGTGTGCATAAGAAATATGTAAAGGGAAAGAAGTGTGCATAAGAAATATGTAAAGGGAAAGAAGTGTGCATAAGAAATATGTAAAGGGAAAGAAGTGTGCATAAGAAATATGTAAAGGGAAAGAAGTGTGCATAAGAAATATGTAAAGGGAAAGAAGTGTGCATAAGAAATATGTAAAGGGAAAGAAGTGTGCATAAGAAATATGTAAAGGGAAAGAAGTGTGCATACGAAATAATAAAGGAAAAGAAGTGTGCATAAGAAATATGTAAAGGGAAAGAAGTGTGCATAAGAAATATGTAAAGGGAAAGAAGTGTGCATAAGAAATAAACACATGATGTGGGAACAAGCCCTCGAGTTAAATATGTAAACGGAAAGAAGTGTGCATAAGAAATATGTAAAGGGAAAGAAGTGTGCATAAGAAATATGTAAAGGGAAAGAAGTGTGCATAAGAAATATGTAAAGAGAAAGAAGTGTGCATAAGAAATATGTAAAGGGAAAGAAGTGTGCATAAGAAATATGTAAAGGGAAAGAAGTGTGCATAAGAAATATGTAAAGGGAAAGAAGTGTGCATAAGAAATATGTAAAGGGAAAGAAGTGTGCATAAGAAATATGTAAAGGGAAAGAAGTGTGCATAAGAAATAAACACATGATGTCGGGACAAGCCCTCGAGTTAAATATGTAAAGGGAAAGAAGTGTGCATAAGAAATAATAAAGAGAAAGAAGTGTGCATAAAAAATATGTAAAGGGAAAGAAGTGTGCATAAGAAATATGTAAAAGGAAAGAAGTGTGCATAAGAAATATGTAAAGGGAAAGAAGTGTGCATAAGAAATATGTAAAGGGAAAGAAGTGTGCATAAGAAATATGTAAAGGGAAAGAAGTGTGCATAAGAAATATGTACAGAGAAATAAGTGTGCATAAGAAATATGTAAAGGGAAAGAAGTGTGCATAAGAAATATGTAAAGGGAAAGAAGTGTGCATAAGAAATATGTAAAGGGAAAGAAGTGTGCATAAGAAATATGTAAAGGGAAAGAAGTGTGCATAAGAAATATGTAAAGGGAAAGAAGTGTGCATAAGAAATATGTAAAGGGAAAGAAGTGTGCATAAGAAATATGTAAAGGGAAAGAAGTGTGCATAAGAAATATGTAAAGGGAAAGAAGTGTGCATAAGAAATAATAAAAGAAAAGAAGTGTGCATAAGAAATATGTAAAGGGAAAGAAGTGTGCATAAGAAATATGTAAAGGGAAAGAAGTGTGCATAAGAAATAAACACATGATGTGGGAACAAGCCCTCGAGTTAAATATGTAAAGGGAAAGAAGTGTGCATAAGAAATATGTAAAGGGAAAGAAGTGTGCATAAGAAATATGTAAAGGGAAAGAAGTGTGCATAAGAAATATGTAAAGAGAAAGAAGTGTGCATAAGAAATATGTAAAGGGAAAGAAGTGTGCATAAGAAATATGTAAAGGGAAAGAAGTGTGCATAAGAAATATGTAAAGGGAAAGAAGTGTGCATAAGAAATATGTAAAGGGAAAGAAGTGTGCATAAGAAATATGTAAAGGGAAAGAAGTGTGCATAAGAAATATGTAAAGGGAAAGAAGTGTGCATAAGAAATATGTAAAGGGAAAGAAGTGTGCATAAGAAATATGTAAAGGGAAAGAAGTGTGCATAAGAAATATGTAAAGGGAAAGAAGTGTGCATAAGAAATATGTAAAGGGAAAGAAGTGTGCATAAGAAATATGTAAAGGGAAAGAAGTGTGCATAAGAAATATGTAAAGGGAAAGAAGTGTGCATAAGAAATATGTAAAGGGAAAGAAGTGTGCATAAGAAATATGTAAAGGGAAAGAAGTGTGCATAAGAAATATGTAAAGGGAAAGAAGTGTGCATAAGAAATATGTAAAGGGAAAGAAGTGTGCATAAGAAATATGTAAAGGGAAAGAAGTGTGCATAAGAAATATGTAAAGGGAAAGAAGTGTGCATAAGAAATATGTAAAGGGAAAGAAGTGTGCATAAGAAATATGTAAAGGGAAAGAAGTGTGCATAAGAAATATGTAAAGGGAAAGAAGTGTGCATAAGAAATATGTAAAGGGAAAGAAGTGTGCATAAGAAATATGTAAAGGGAAAGAAGTGTGCATAAGAAATATGTAAAGGGAAAGAAGTGTGCATAAGAAATATGTAAAGGGAAAGAAGTGTGCATAAGAAATATGTAAAGGGAAAGAAGTGTGCATAAGAAATATGTAAAGGGAAAGAAGTGTGCATAAGAAATATGTAAAGGGAAAGAAGTGTGCATAAGAAATATGTAAAGGGAAAGAAGTGTGCATAAGAAATATGTAAAGGGAAAGAAGTGTGCATAAGAAATATGTAAAGGGAAAGAAGTGTGCATAAGAAATATGTAAAGGGAAAGAAGTGTGCATAAGAAATATGTAAAGGGAAAGAAGTGTGCATAAGAAATATGTAAAGGGAAAGAAGTGTGCATAAGAAATATGTAAAGGGAAAGAAGTGTGCATAAGAAATATGTAAAGGGAAAGAAGTGTGCATAAGAAATATGTAAAGGGAAAGAAGTGTGCATAAGAAATATGTAAAGGGAAAGAAGTGTGCATAAGAAATATGTAAAGGGAAAGAAGTGTGCATAAGAAATATGTAAAGGGAAAGAAGTGTGCATAAGAAATATGTAAAGGGAAAGAAGTGTGCATAAGAAATATGTAAAGGGAAAGAAGTGTGCATAAGAAATATGTAAAGGGAAAGAAGTGTGCATAAGAAATATGTAAAGGGAAAGAAGTGTGCATAAGAAATATGTAAAGGGAAAGAAGTGTGCATAAGAAATATGTAAAGGGAAAGAAGTGTGCATAAGAAATATGTAAAGGGAAAGAAGTGTGCATAAGAAATATGTAAAGGGAAAGAAGTGTGCATAAGAAATATGTAAAGGGAAAGAAGTGTGCATAAGAAATATGTAAAGGGAAAGAAGTGTGCATAAGAAATATGTAAAGGGAAAGAAGTGTGCATAAGAAATATGTAAAGGGAAAGAAGTGTGCATAAGAAATATGTAAAGGGAAAGAAGTGTGCATAAGAAATATGTAAAGGGAAAGAAGTGTGCATAAGAAATATGTAAAGGGAAAGAAGTGTGCATAAGAAATATGTAAAGGGAAAGAAGTGTGCATAAGAAATATGTAAAGGGAAAGAAGTGTGCATAAGAAATATGTAAAGGGAAAGAAGTGTGCATAAGAAATATGTAAAGGGAAAGAAGTGTGCATAAGAAATATGTAAAGGGAAAGAAGTGTGCATAAGAAATATGTAAAGGGAAAGAAGTGTGCATAAGAAATATGTAAAGGGAAAGAAGTGTGCATAAGAAATATGTAAAGGGAAAGAAGTGTGCATAAGAAATATGTAAAGGGAAAGAAGTGTGCATAAGAAATATGTAAAGGGAAAGAAGTGTGCATAAGAAATATGTAAAGGGAAAGAAGTGTGCATAAGAAATATGTAAAGGGAAAGAAGTGTGCATAAGAAATATGTAAAGGGAAAGAAGTGTGCATAAGAAATATGTAAAGGGAAAGAAGTGTGCATAAGAAATATGTAAAGGGAAAGAAGTGTGCATAAGAAATATGTAAAGGGAAAGAAGTGTGCATAAGAAATATGTAAAGGGAAAGAAGTGTGCATAAGAAATATGTAAAGGGAAAGAAGTGTGCATAAGAAATATGTAAAGGGAAAGAAGTGTGCATAAGAAATATGTAAAGGGAAAGAAGTGTGCATAAGAAATATGTAAAGGGAAAGAAGTGTGCATAAGAAATAAATGATGTGGGAACAAGCCTCGAGTAAATATGTAAAGGGAAAGAAGTGTGCATAAGAAATATGTAAAGGGAAAGAAGTGTGCATAAGAAATATGTAAAGGGAAAGAAGTGTGCATAAGAAATATGTAAAGGGAAAGAAGTGTGCATAAGAAATATGTAAAGGGAAAGAAGTGTGCATAAGAAATATGTAAAGGGAAAGAAGTGTGCATAAGAAATATGTAAAGGGAAAGAAGTGTGCATAAGAAATATGTAAAGGGAAAGAAGTGTGCATAAGAAATATGTAAAGGGAAAGAAGTGTGCATAAGAAATATGTAAAGGGAAAGAAGTGTGCATAAGAAATATGTAAAGGGAAAGAAGTGTGCATAAGAAATATGTAAAGGGAAAGAAGTGTGCATAAGAAATATGTAAAGGGAAAGAAGTGTGCATAAGAAATATGTAAAGGGAAAGAAGTGTGCATAAGAAATATGTAAAGGGAAAGAAGTGTGCATAAGAAATATGTAAAGGGAAAGAAGTGTGCATAAGAAATATGTAAAGGGAAAGAAGTGTGCATAAGAAATATGTAAAGGGAAAGAAGTGTGCATAAGAAATATGTAAAGGGAAAGAAGTGTGCATAAGAAATATGTAAAGGGAAAGAAGTGTGCATAAGAAATATGTAAAGGGAAAGAAGTGTGCATAAGAAATATGTAAAGGGAAAGAAGTGTGCATAAGAAATATGTAAAGGGAAAGAAGTGTGCATAAGAAATATGTAAAGGGAAAGAAGTGTGCATAAGAAATATGTAAAGGGAAAGAAGTGTGCATAAGAAATATGTAAAGGGAAAGAAGTGTGCATAAGAAATATGTAAAGGGAAAGAAGTGTGCATAAGAAATATGTAAAGGGAAAGAAGTGTGCATAAGAAATATGTAAAGGGAAAGAAGTGTGCATAAGAAATATGTAAAGGGAAAGAAGTGTGCATAAGAAATATGTAAAGGGAAAGAAGTGTGCATAAGAAATATGTAAAGGGAAAGAAGTGTGCATAAGAAATATGTAAAGGGAAAGAAGTGTGCATAAGAAATATGTAAAGGGAAAGAAGTGTGCATAAGAAATATGTAAAGGGAAAGAAGTGTGCATAAGAAATATGTAAAGGGAAAGAAGTGTGCATAAGAAATATGTAAAGGGAAAGAAGTGTGCATAAGAAATATGTAAAGGGAAAGAAGTGTGCATAAGAAATATGTAAAGGGAAAGAAGTGTGCATAAGAAATATGTAAAGGGAAAGAAGTGTGCATAAGAAATATGTAAAGGGAAAGAAGTGTGCATAAGAAATATGTAAAGGGAAAGAAGTGTGCATAAGAAATATGTAAAGGGAAAGAAGTGTGCATAAGAAATATGTAAAGGGAAAGAAGTGTGCATAAGAAATATGTAAAGGGAAAGAAGTGTGCATAAGAAATATGTAAAGGGAAAGAAGTGTGCATAAGAAATATGTAAAGGGAAAGAAGTGTGCATAAGAAATATGTAAAGGGAAAGAAGTGTGCATAAGAAATATGTAAAGGGAAAGAAGTGTGCATAAGAAATATGTAAAGGGAAAGAAGTGTGCATAAGAAATATGTAAAGGGAAAGAAGTGTGCATAAGAAATATGTAAAGGGAAAGAAGTGTGCATAAGAAATATGTAAAGGGAAAGAAGTGTGCATAAGAAATATGTAAAGGGAAAGAAGTGTGCATAAGAAATATGTAAAGGGAAAGAAGTGTGCATAAGAAATATGTAAAGGGAAAGAAGTGTGCATAAGAAATATGTAAAGGGAAAGAAGTGTGCATAAGAAATATGTAAAGGGAAAGAAGTGTGCATAAGAAATATGTAAAGGGAAAGAAGTGTGCATAAGAAATATGTAAAGGGAAAGAAGTGTGCATAAGAAATATGTAAAGGGAAAGAAGTGTGCATAAGAAATATGTAAAGGGAAAGAAGTGTGCATAAGAAATATGTAAAGGGAAAGAAGTGTGCATAAGAAATATGTAAAGGGAAAGAAGTGTGCATAAGAAATATGTAAAGGGAAAGAAGTGTGCATAAGAAATATGTAAAGGGAAAGAAGTGTGCATAAGAAATATGTAAAGGGAAAGAAGTGTGCATAAGAAATATGTAAAGGGAAAGAAGTGTGCATAAGAAATATGTAAAGGGAAAGAAGTGTGCATAAGAAATATGTAAAGGGAAAGAAGTGTGCATAAGAAATATGTAAAGGGAAAGAAGTGTGCATAAGAAATATGTAAAGGGAAAGAAGTGTGCATAAGAAATATGTAAAGGGAAAGAAGTGTGCATAAGAAATATGTAAAGGGAAAGAAGTGTGCATAAGAAATATGTAAAGGGAAAGAAGTGTGCATAAGAAATATGTAAAGGGAAAGAAGTGTGCATAAGAAATATGTAAAGGGAAAGAAGTGTGCATAAGAAATATGTAAAGGGAAAGAAGTGTGCATAAGAAATATGTAAAGGGAAAGAAGTGTGCATAAGAAATATGTAAAGGGAAAGAAGTGTGCATAAGAAATATGTAAAGGGAAAGAAGTGTGCATAAGAAATATGTAAAGGGAAAGAAGTGTGCATAAGAAATATGTAAAGGGAAAGAAGTGTGCATAAGAAATATGTAAAGGGAAAGAAGTGTGCATAAGAAATATGTAAAGGGAAAGAAGTGTGCATAAGAAATATGTAAAGGGAAAGAAGTGTGCATAAGAAATATGTAAAGGGAAAGAAGTGTGCATAAGAAATATGTAAAGGGAAAGAAGTGTGCATAAGAAATATGTAAAGGGAAAGAAGTGTGCATAAGAAATATGTAAAGGGAAAGAAGTGTGCATAAGAAATATGTAAAGGGAAAGAAGTGTGCATAAGAAATATGTAAAGGGAAAGAAGTGTGCATAAGAAATATGTAAAGGGAAAGAAGTGTGCATAAGAAATATGTAAAGGGAAAGAAGTGTGCATAAGAAATATGTAAAGGGAAAGAAGTGTGCATAAGAAATATGTAAAGGGAAAGAAGTGTGCATAAGAAATATGTAAAGGGAAAGAAGTGTGCATAAGAAATATGTAAAGGGAAAGAAGTGTGCATAAGAAATATGTAAAGGGAAAGAAGTGTGCATAAGAAATATGTAAAGGGAAAGAAGTGTGCATAAGAAATATGTAAAGGGAAAGAAGTGTGCATAAGAAATATGTAAAGGGAAAGAAGTGTGCATAAGAAATATGTAAAGGGAAAGAAGTGTGCATAAGAAATATGTAAAGGGAAAGAAGTGTGCATAAGAAATATGTAAAGGGAAAGAAGTGTGCATAAGAAATATGTAAAGGGAAAGAAGTGTGCATAAGAAATATGTAAAGGGAAAGAAGTGTGCATAAGAAATATGTAAAGGGAAAGAAGTGTGCATAAGAAATATGTAAAGGGAAAGAAGTGTGCATAAGAAATATGTAAAGGGAAAGAAGTGTGCATAAGAAATATGTAAAGGGAAAGAAGTGTGCATAAGAAATATGTAAAGGGAAAGAAGTGTGCATAAGAAATATGTAAAGGGAAAGAAGTGTGCATAAGAAATATGTAAAGGGAAAGAAGTGTGCATAAGAAATATGTAAAGGGAAAGAAGTGTGCATAAGAAATATGTAAAGGGAAAGAAGTGTGCATAAGAAATATGTAAAGGGAAAGAAGTGTGCATAAGAAATATGTAAAGGGAAAGAAGTGTGCATAAGAAATATGTAAAGGGAAAGAAGTGTGCATAAGAAATATGTAAAGGGAAAGAAGTGTGCATAAGAAATATGTAAAGGGAAAGAAGTGTGCATAAGAAATATGTAAAGGGAAAGAAGTGTGCATAAGAAATATGTAAAGGGAAAGAAGTGTGCATAAGAAATATGTAAAGGGAAAGAAGTGTGCATAAGAAATATGTAAAGGGAAAGAAGTGTGCATAAGAAATATGTAAAGGGAAAGAAGTGTGCATAAGAAATATGTAAAGGGAAAGAAGTGTGCATAAGAAATATGTAAAGGGAAAGAAGTGTGCATAAGAAATATGTAGGGAAAGAAGTGTGCATAAGAAATATGTAAAGGGGAAAGAAGTGTGCATAAGAAATATGTAAAGGGAAAGAAGTGTGCATAAGAAATATGTAAAGGGAAAGAAGTGTGCATAAGAAATATGTAAAGGGAAAGAAGTGTGCATAAGAAATAGGTAAAGGGAAAGAAGTGTGCATAAGAAATATGTAAAGGGAAAGAAGTGTGCATAAGAAATATGTAAAGGGAAAGAAGTGTGCATAAGAAATAACACATGATGGGAACAAGCCTCGAGTTAATATGTAAAGGGAAAGAAGTGTGCATAAGAAAATATGTAAAGGGGAAAGAAGTGTGCATAAGAAATATGTAAAGGGAAAGAAGTGTGCATAAGAAATATGTAAAGGGAAAGAAGTGTGCATAAGAAATATGTAAAGGGAAAGAAGTGTGCATAAGAAATATGTAAAGGGAAAGAAGTGTGCATAAGAAATATGTAAAGGGAAAGAAGTGTGCATAAGAAATATGTAAAGGGAAAGAAGTGTGCATAAGAAATATGTAAAGGGAAAGAAGTGTGCATAAGAAATATGTAAAGGGAAAGAAGTGTGCATAAGAAATATGTAAAGGGAAAGAAGTGTGCATAAGAAATATGTAAAGGGAAAGAAGTGTGCATAAGAAATATGTAAAGGGAAAGAAGTGTGCATAAGAAATATGTAAAGGGAAAGAAGTGTGCATAAGAAATATGTAAAGGGAAAGAAGTGTGCATAAGAAATATGTAAAGGGAAAGAAGTGTGCATAAGAAATATGTAAAGGGAAAGAAGTGTGCATAAGAAATATGTAAAGGGAAAGAAGTGTGCATAAGAAATATGTAAAGGGAAAGAAGTGTGCATAAGAAATATGTAAAGGGAAAGAAGTGTGCATAAGAAATATGTAAAGGGAAAGAAGTGTGCATAAGAAATATGTAAAGGGAAAGAAGTGTGCATAAGAAATATGTAAAGGGAAAGAAGTGTGCATAAGAAATATGTAAAGGGAAAGAAGTGTGCATAAGAAATATGTAAAGGGAAAGAAGTGTGCATAAGAAATATGTAAAGGGAAAGAAGTGTGCATAAGAAATATGTAAAGGGAAAGAAGTGTGCATAAGAAATATGTAAAGGGAAAGAAGTGTGCATAAGAAATATGTAAAGGGAAAGAAGTGTGCATAAGAAATATGTAAAGGGAAAGAAGTGTGCATAAGAAATATGTAAAGGGAAAGAAGTGTGCATAAGAAATATGTAAAGGGAAAGAAGTGTGCATAAGAAATATGTAAAGGGAAAGAAGTGTGCATAAGAAATATGTAAAGGGAAAGAAGTGTGCATAAGAAATATGTAAAGGGAAAGAAGTGTGCATAAGAAATATGTAAAGGGAAGAAGTGTGCATAAGAAATATGTAAAGGGAAAGAAGTGTGCATAAGAAATATGTAAAGGGAAAGAAGTGTGCATAAGAAATATGTAAAGGGAAAGAAGTGTGCATAAGAAATATGTAAAGGGAAAGAAGTGTGCATAAGAAATATGTAAAGGGAAAGAAGTGTGCATAAGAAATATGTAAAGGGAAAGAAGTGTGCATAAGAAATATGTAAAGGGAAAGAAGTGTGCATAAGAAATATGTAAAGGGAAAGAAGTGTGCATAAGAAATATGTAAAGGGAAAGAAGTGTGCATAAGAAATATGTAAAGGGAAAGAAGTGTGCATAAGAAATATGTAAAGGGAAAGAAGTGTGCATAAGAAATATGTAAAGGGAAAGAAGTGTGCATAAGAAATATGTAAAGGGAAAGAAGTGTGCATAAGAAATATGTAAAGGGAAAGAAGTGTGCATAAGAAATATGTAAAGGGAAAGAAGTGTGCATAAGAAATATGTAAAGGGAAAGAAGTGTGCATAAGAAATATGTAAAGGGAAAGAAGTGTGCATAAGAAATATAGTAAAGGGAAAGAAGTGTGCATAAGAAATATGTAAACGGGAAAGAAGTGTGCATAAGAAATATGTAAAGGGAAAGAAGTGTGCATAAGAAATATGTAAAGGGAAAGAAGTGTGCATAAGAAATATGTAAAGGGAAAGAAGTGTGCATAAGAAATATGTAAAGGGAAAGAAGTGTGCATAAGAAATATGTAAAGGGAAAGAAGTGTGCATAAGAATATGTAAAGGGAAAGAAGTGTGCATAAGAAATATGTAAAGGGAAAGAAGTGTGCATAAGAAATATGTAAAGGGAAAGAAGTGTGCATAAGAAATAAACACATGATGTGGGAACAAGCCCTCGAGTAAATATGTAAAGGGAAAGAAGTGTGCATAAGAAATATGTAAAGGGAAAGAAGTGTGCATAAGAAATATGTAAAGGGAAAGAAGTGTGCATAAGAAATATGTAAAGGGAAAGAAGTGTGCATAAGAAATATGTAAAGGGAAAGAAGTGTGCATAAGAAATATGTAAAGGGAAAGAAGTGTGCATAAGAAATATGTAAAGGGAAAGAAGTGTGCATAAGAAATATGTAAAGGGAAAGAAGTGTGCATAAGAAATATGTAAAGGGAAAGAAGTGTGCATAAGAAATATGTAAAGGGAAAGAAGTGTGCATAAGAAATATGTAAAGGGAAAGAAGTGTGCATAAGAAATATGTAAAGGGAAAGAAGTGTGCATAAGAAATATGTAAAGGGAAAGAAGTGTGCATAAGAAATATGTAAAGGGAAATAAGTGTGCATAAGAAATATGTAAAGGGAAAGAAGTGTGCATAATAAATATGTAAAGGGAAAGAAGTGTGCATAAGAAATATGTAAAGGGAAAGAAGTGTGCATAAGAAATATGTAAAGGGAAAGAAGTGTGCATAAGAAATATGTAAAGGGAAAGAAGTGTGCATAAGAAATATGTAAAGGGAAAGAAGTGTGCATAAGAAATATGTAAAGGGAAAGAAGTGTGCATAAGAAATATGTAAAGGGAAAGAAGTGTGCATAAGAAATATGTAAAGGGAAAGAAGTGTGCATAAGAAATATGTAAAGGGAAAGAAGTGTGCATAAGAAATATGTAAAGGGAAAGAAGTGTTCATAAGAAATATGTAAAGGGAAAGAAGTGTGCATAAGAAATATGTAAAGGGAAAGAAGTGTGCATAAGAAATATGTAAAGGGAAAGAAGTGTGCATAAGAAATAAACACATGATGTGGGAACAAGCCCTCGAGTTAAATATGTAAAGGGAAAGAAGTGTGCATAAGAAATATGTAAAGGGAAAGAATTGTGCATAAGAAATATGTAAAGGGAAAGAAGTGTGCATAAGAAATATGTAAAGGGAAAGAAGTGTGCATAAGAAATATGTAAAGGGAAAGAAGTGTGCATAAGAAATATGTAAAGGGAAAGAAGTGTGCATAAGAAATATGTAAAGGGAAAGAAGTGTGCATAAGAAATATGTAAAGGGAAAGAAGTGTGCATAAGAAATATGTAAAGGGAAAGAAGTGTGCATAAGAAATATGTAAAGGGAAAGAAGTGTGCATAAGAAATATGTAAAGGGAAAGAAGTGTGCATAAGAAATATGTAAAGGGAAAGAAGTGTGCATAAGAAATATGTAAAGGGAAAGAAGTGTGCATAAGAAATATGTAAAGGGAAAGAAGTGTGCATAAGAAATATGTAAAGGGAAATAAGTGTGCATAAGAAATATGTAAAGGGAAAGAAGTGTGCATAAGAAATATGTAAAGGGAAAGAAGTGTGCATAAGAAATATGTAAAGGGAAAGAAGTGTGCATAAGAAATATGTAAAGGGAAAGAAGTGTGCATAAGAAATATGTAAAGGGAAAGAAGTGTGCATAAGAAATATGTAAAGGGAAAGAAGTGTGCATAAGAAATATGTAAAGGGAAAGAAGTGTGCATAAGAAATATGTAAAGGGAAAGAAGTGTGCATAAGAAATATGTAAAGGGAAAGAAGTGTGCATAAGAAATATGTAAAGGGAAAGAAGTGTGCATAAGAAATATGTAAAGGGAAAGAAGTGTGCATAAGAAATATGTAAAGGGAAAGAAGTGTGCATACGAAATATGTAAAGGGAAAGAAGTGTGCATAAGAAATATGTAAAGGGAAAAAAGTGTGCATAAGAAATATGTAAAGGGAAAGAAGTGTGCATAAGAAATATGTAAAGGGAAAGAAGTGTGCATAAGAAATATGTAAAGGGAAAGAAGTGTGCATAAGAAATATGTAAAGGGAAAGAAGTGTGCATAAGAAATATGTAAAGGGAAATAAGTGTGCATAAGAAATATGTAAAGGGAAAGAAGTGTGCATAAGAAATATGTAAAGGGAAAGAAGTGTGCATAAGAAATATGTAAAGGGAAAGAAGTGTGCATAAGAAATATGTAAAGGGAAAGAAGTGTGCATAAGAAATATGTAAAGGGAAAGAAGTGTGCATAAGAAATATGTAAAGGGAAATAAGTGTGCATAAGAAATATGTAAAGGGAAAGAAGTGTGCATAAGAAATATGTAAAGGGAAAGAAGTGTGCATAAGAAATATGTAAAGGGAAAGAAGTGTGCATAAGAAATATGTAAAGGGAAAGAAGTGTTCATAAGAAATATGTAAAGGGAAAGAAGTGTGCATAAGAAATATGTAAAGGGAAAGAAGTGTGCATAAGAAATATGTAAAGGGAAAGAAGTGTGCATAAGAAATAAACACATGATGTGGGAACAAGCCCTCGAGTTAAATATGTAAAGGGAAAGAAGTGTGCATAAGAAATATGTAAAGGGAAAGAATTGTGCATAAGAAATATGTAAAGGGAAAGAAGTGTGCATAAGAAATATGTAAAGGGAAAGAAGTGTGCATAAGAAATATGTAAAGGGAAAGAAGTGTGCATAAGAAATATGTAAAGGGAAAGAAGTGTGCATAAGAAATATGTAAAGGGAAAGAAGTGTACATAAGAAATATGTAAAGGGAAAGAAGTGTGCATAAGAAATATGTAAAGGGAAAGAAGTGTGCATAAGAAATATGTAAAGGGAAAGAAGTGTGCATAAGAAATATGTAAAGGGAAAGAAGTGTGCATAAGAAATATGTAAAGGGAAAGAAGTGTGCATAAGAAATATGTAAAGGGAAAGAAGTGTGCATAAGAAATATGTAAAGGGAAAGAAGTGTGCATAAGAAATATGTAAAGGGAAATAAGTGTGCATAAGAAATATGTAAAGGGAAATAAGTGTGCATAAGAAATATGTAAAGGGAAAGAAGTGTGCATAAGAAATATGTAAAGGGAAAGAAGTGTGCATAAGAAATATGTAAAGGGAAAGAAGTGTGCATAAGAAATATGTAAAGGGAAAGAAGTGTGCATAAGAAATATGTAAAGGGAAAGAAGTGTGCATAAGAAATATGTAAAGGGAAAGAAGTGTGCATAAGAAATATGTAAAGGGAAAGAAGTGTGCATAAGAAATATGTAAAGGGAAAGAAGTGTGCATAAGAAATATGTAAAGGGAAAGAAGTGTGCATAAGAAATATGTAAAGGGAAAGAAGTGTGCATAAGAAATATGTAAAGGGAAAGAAGTGTGCATAAGAAATATGTAAAGGGAAAGAAGTGTGCAAAAGAAATATGTAAAGGGAAAGAAGTGTGCATAAGAAATATGTAAAGGGAAAGAAGTGTGCATAAGAAATATGTAAAGGGAAAGAAGTGTGCATAAGAAATATGTAAAGGGAAAGAAGTGTGCATAAGAAATATGTAAAGGGAAAGAAGTGTGCATAAGAAATATGTAAAGGGAAAGAAGTGTGCATAAGAAATATGTAAAGGGAAAGAAGTGTGCATAAGAAATATGTAAAGGGAAAGAAGTGTGCATAAGAAATATGTAAAGGGAAAGAAGTGTGCATAAGAAATATGTAAAGGGAAAGAAGTGTGCATAAGAAATATGTAAAGGGAAAGAAGTGTGCATAAGAAATATGTAAAGGGAAAGAAGTGTGCATAAGAAATATGTAAAGGGAAAGAAGTGTGCATAAGAAATATGTAAAGGGAAAGAAGTGTGCATAAGAAATATGTAAAGGGAAAGAAGTGTGCATAAGAAATATGTAAAGGGAAAGAAGTGTGCATAAGAAATATGTAAAGGGAAAGGAGTGTGCATAAGAAATATGTAAAGGGAAAGAAGTGTGCATAAGAAATATGTAAAGGGAAAGAAGTGTGCATAAGAAATATGTAAAGGGAAAGAAGTGTGCATAAGAAATATGTAAAGGGAAAGAAGTGTGCATAAGAAATATGTAAAGGGAAAGAAGTGTGCATAAGAAATATGTAAAGGGAAAGAAGTGTGCATAAGAAATAAACACATGATGTGGGAACAAGCCCTCGAGTTAAATATGTAAAGGGAAAGAAGTGTGCATAAGAAATATGTAAAGGGAAAGAATTGTGCATAAGAAATATGTAAAGGGAAAGAAGTGTGCATAAGAAATATGTAAAGGGAAAGAAGTGTGCATAAGAAATATGTAAAGGGAAAGAAGTGTGCATAAGAAATATGTAAAGGGAAAGAAGTGTGCATAAGAAATATGTAAAGGGAAAGAAGTGTGCATAAGAAATATGTAAAGGGAAAGAAGTGTGCATAAGAAATATGTAAAGGGAAAGAAGTGTGCATAAGAAATATGTAAAGGGAAAGAAGTGTGCATAAGAAATATGTAAAGGGAAAGAAGTGTGCATAAGAAATATGTAAAGGGAAAGAAGTGTGCATAAGAAATATGTAAAGGGAAAGAAGTGTGCATAAGAAATATGTAAAGGGAAAGAAGTGTGCATAAGAAATATGTAAAGGGAAATAAGTGTGCATAAGAAATATGTAAAGGGAAAGAAGTGTGCATAAGAAATATGTAAAGGGAAAAAAGTGTGCATAAGAAATATGTAAAGGGAAAGAAGTGTGCATAAGAAATATGTAAAGGGAAAGAAGTGTGCATAAGAAATATGTAAAGGGAAAGAAGTGTGCATAAGAAATATGTAAAGGGAAAGAAGTGTGCATAAGAAATATGTAAAGGGAAAGAAGTGTGCATAAGAAATATGTAAAGGGAAAGAAGTGTGCATAAGAAATATGTAAAGGGAAAGAAGTGTGCATAAGAAATATGTAAAGGGAAAGAAGTGTGCATAAGAAATATGTAAAGGGAAAGAAGTGTTCATAAGAAATATGTAAAGGGAAAGAAGTGTGCATAAGAAATATGTAAAGGGAAAGAAGTGTGCATAAGAAATATGTAAAGGGAAAGAAGTGTGCATAAGAAATAAACACATGATGTGGGAACAAGCCCTCGAGTTAAATATGTAAAGGGAAAGAATTGTGCATAAGAAATATGTAAAGGGAAAGAAGTGTGCATAAGAAATATGTAAAGGGAAAGAAGTGTGCATAAGAAATATGTAAAGGGAAAGAAGTGTGCATAAGAAATATGTAAAGGGAAAGAAGTGTGCATAAGAAATATGTAAAGGGAAAGAAGTGTGCATAAGAAATATGTAAAGGGAAAGAAGTGTGCATACGAAATATGTAAAGGGAAAGAAGTGTGCATAAGAAATATGTAAAGGGAAAGAAGTGTGCATAAGAAATATGTAAAGGGAAAGAAGTGTGCATAAGAAATATGTAAAGGGAAAGAAGTGTGCATAAGAAATATGTAAAGGGAAAGAAGTGTGCATAAGAAATATGTAAAGGGAAAGAAGTGTGCATAAGAAATATGTAAAGGGAAATAAGTGTGCATAAGAAATATGTAAAGGGAAAGAAGTGTGCATAAGAAATATGTAAAGGGAAAGAAGTGTGCATAAGAAATATGTAAAGGGAAAGAAGTGTGCATAAGAAATATGTAAAGGGAAAGAAGTGTGCATAAGAAATATGTAAAGGGAAAGAAGTGTGCATAAGAAATATGTAAAGGGAAAGAAGTGTGCATAAGAAATATGTAAAGGGAAAGAAGTGTGCATAAGAAATATGTAAAGGGAAAGAAGTGTGCATAAGAAATATGTAAAGGGAAAGAAGTGTGCATAAGAAATATGTAAAGGGAAAGAAGTGTGCTTAATAAATATGTAAAGGGAAAGAAGTGTGCATAAGAAATATGTAAAGGGAAAGAAGTGTGCAAAAGAAATATGTAAAGGGAAAGAAGTGTGCATAAGAAATATGTAAAGGGAAAGAAGTGTGCATAAGAAATATGTAAAGGGAAAGAAGTGTGCATAAGAAATATGTAAAGGGAAAGAAGTGTGCATAAGAAATATGTAAAGGGAAAGAAGTGTGCATAAGAAATATGTAAAGGGAAAGAAGTGTGCATAAGAAATATGTAAAGGGAAAGAAGTGTGCATAAGAAATATGTAAAGGGAAAGAAGTGTGCAAAAGAAATATGTAAAGGGAAAGAAGTGTGCATAAGAAATATGTAAAGGGAAAGAAGTGTGCATAAGAAATATGTAAAGGGAAAGAAGTGTGCATAAGAAATATGTAAAGGGAAAGAAGTGTGCATAAGAAATATGTAAAGGGAAAGAAGTGTGCATAAGAAATATGTAAAGGGAAAGAAGTGTGCATAAGAAATATGTAAAGGGAAAGAAGTGTGCATAAGAAATATGTAAAGGGAAAGAAGTGTGCATAAGAAATATATAAAGGGAAAGAAGTGTGCATAAGAAATATGTAAAGGGAAAGAAGTGTGCATAAGAAATATGTAAAGGGAAAGAAGTGTGCATAAGAAATATGTAAAGGGAAAGAAGTGTGCATAAGAAATATATAAAGGGAAAGAAGTGTGCATAAGAAATATGTAAACGGAAATAAGTGTGCATAAGAAATATGTAAAGGGAAAGAAGTGTGCATAAGAAATATGTAAAGGGAAAGAAGTGTGCATAAGAAATATGTAAAGGGAAAGAAGTGTGCATAAGAAATATGTAAAGGGAAAGAAGTGTGCATAAGAAATATGTAAAGGGAAAGAAGTGTTCATAAGAAATATGTAAAGGGAAAGAAGTGTGCATAAGAAATATGTAAAGGGAAAGAAGTGTGCATAAGAAATATGTAAAGGGAAAGAAGTGTGCATAAGAAATATGTAAAGGGAAAGAAGTGTGCATAAGAAATATGTAAAGGGAAAGAAGTGTGCAAAAGAAATATGTAAAGGGAAAGAAGTGTGCATAAGAAATATGTAAAGGGAAAGAAGTGTGCATAAGAAATATGTAAAGGGAAAGAAGTGTGCATAAGAAATATGTAAAGGGAAAGAAGTGTGCATAAGAAATATGTAAAGGGAAAGAAGTGTGCATAAGAAATATGTAAAGGGAAAGAAGTGTGCATAAGAAATATGTAAAGGGAAAGAAGTGTGCATAAGAAATATGTAAAGGGAAAGAAGTGTGCATAAGAAATATGTAAAGGGAAAGAAGTGTGCATAAGAAATATGTAAAGGGAAAGAAGTGTGCATAAGAAATATGTAAAGGGAAAGAAGTGTGCATAAGAAATATGTAAAGGGAAAGAAGTGTGCATAAGAAATATGTAAAGGGAAATAAGTGTGCATAAGAAATATGTAAAGGGAAAGAAGTGTGCATAAGAAATATGTAAAGGGAAAGAAGTGTGCATAAGAAATATGTAAAGGGAAAGAAGTGTGCATAAGAAATATGTAAAGGGAAAGGAGTGTGCATAAGAAATATGTAAAGGGAAAGAGGTGTGCATAAGAAATATGTAAAGGGAAAGAAGTGTGCATAAGAAATATGTAAAGGGAAAGAAGTGTGCATAAGAAATATGTAAAGGGAAAGAAGTGTGCATAAGAAATATGTAAAGGGAAAGAAGTGTGCATAAGAAATATGTAAAGGGAAAGAAGTGTGCATAAGAAATAAACACATGATGTGGGAACAAGCCCTCGAGTTAAATATGTAAAGGGAAAGAAGTGTGCATAAGAAATATGTAAAGGGAAAGAATTGTGCATAAGAAATATGTAAAGGGAAAGAAGTGTGCATAAAAAATATGTAAAGGGAAAGAAGTGTGCATAAGAAATATGTAAAGGGAAAGAAGTGTGCATAAGAAATATGTAAAGGGAAAGAAGTGTGCATAAGAAATATGTAAAGGGAAAGAAGTGTGCATAAGAAATATGTAAAGGGAAAGAAGTGTGCATAAGAAATATGTAAAGGGAAAGAAGTGTGCATAAGAAATATGTAAAGGGAAAGAAGTGTGCATAAGAAATATGTAAAGGGAAAGAAGTGTGCATAAGAAATATGTAAAGGGAAAGAAGTGTGCATAAGAAATATGTAAAGGGAAAGAAGTGTGCATAAGAAATATGTAAAGGGAAAGAAGTGTGCATAAGAAATATGTAAAGGGAAAGAAGTGTGCATAAGAAATATGTAAAGGGAAAGAAGTGTGCATAAGAAATATGTAAAGGGAAAGAAGTGTGCATAAGAAATATGTAAAGGGAAAGAAGTGTGCATAAGAAATATGTAAAGGGAAAGAAGTGTGCATAAGAAATATGTAAAGGGAAAGAAGTGTGCATAAGAAATATGTAAAGGGAAAGAAGTGTGCATAAGAAATATGTAAAGGGAAAGAAGTGTGCATAAGAAATATGTAAAGGGAAAGAAGTGTGCATAAGAAATATGTAAAGGGAAAGAAGTGTGCATAAGAAATATGTAAAGGGAAAGAAGTGTGCATAAGAAATATGTAAAGGGAAAGAAGTGTGCATAAGAAATATGTAAAGGGAAAGAAGTGTGCATAAGAAATAAACACATGATGTGGGAACAAGCCCTCGAGTTAAATATGTAAAGGGAAAGAAGTGTGCATAAGAAATATGTAAAGGGAAAGAAGTGTGCATAAGAAATATGTAAAGGGAAAGAAGTGTGCATAAGAAACAAACACATGATGTGGGAACAAGCCCTCGAGTTAAAAATGTAAAGGGAAAGAAGTGTGCATAAGAAATATGTAAAGGGAAAGAAGTGTGCATAAGCAATATGTAAAGGGAAAGAAGTGTGCATAAGAAATATGTAAAGGGAAAGAAGTGTGCATAAGAAATATGTAAAGGGAAAGAAGTGTGCATAAGAAATATGTAAAGGGAAAGAAGTGTGCATAAAAAATATGTAAAGGGAAAGAAGTGTGCATAAGAAATATGTAAAGGGAAAGAAGTGTGCATAAGAAATATGTAAAGGGAAAGAAGTGTGCATAAGAAATATGTAAAGGGAAAGAAGTGTGCATAAGAAATATGTAAAGGGAAAGAAGTGTGCATAAGAAATATGTAAAGGGAAAGAAGTGTGCATAAGAAATATGTAAAGGGAAAGAAGTGTGCATAAGAAATATGTAAATGGAAAGAAGTGTGCATAAGAAATATGTAAAGGGAAAGAAGTTTGCATAAGAAATATGTAAAGGGAAAGAAGTGTGCATAAGAAATATGTAAAGGGAAAGAAGTGTGCATAAGAAATATGTAAAGTGAAAGAAGTGTGCATAAGAAATATGTAAAGGGAAAGAAGTGTGCATAAGAAATATGTAAAGGGAAAGAAGTGTGCATAAGAAATATGTAAAGGGAAAGAAGTGTGCATAAGAAATATGTAAAGGGAAAGAAGTGTGCATAAGAAATATGTAAAGGGAAAGAAGTATGCATAAGAAATATGTAAAGGGAAAGAAGAGTGCATAAGAAATATGTAAAGGGAAAGAAGTGTGCATAAGAAATATGTAAAGGGAAAGAAGTGTGCATAAGAAATATGTAAAGGGAAAGAAGTGTGCATAAGAAATAAACACATGATGTGGGAACAAGCCCTCGAGTTAAATATGTAAAGGGAAAGAAGTGTGCATAAGAAATATGTAAAGGGAAAGAAGTGTGCATAAGAAATATGTAAAGGGAAAGAAGTGTGCATAAGAAATATGTAAAGGGAAAGAAGTGTGCATAAGAAATATGTAAAGGGAAAGAAGTGTGCATAAGAAATATGTAAAGGGAAAGAAGTGTGCATAAGAAATATGTAAAGGGAAAGAAGTGTGCATAAGAAATATGTAAAGGGAAAGAAGTGTGCATAAGAAATATGTAAAGGGAAAGAAGTGTGCATAAGAAATATGTAAAGGGAAAGAAGTGTGCATAAGAAATATGTAAAGGGAAAGAAGTGTGCATAAGAAATATGTAAAGGGAAAGAAGTGTGCATAAGAAATATGTAAAGGGAAAGAAGTGTGCATAAGAAATATGTAAAGGGAAAGAAGTGTGCATAAGAAATAAACACATGATGTGGGAACAAGCCCTCGAGTTAAATATGTAAAGGGAAAGAAGTGTGCATAAGAAATATGTAAAGGGAAAGAAGTGTGCATAAGAAATATGTAAAGGGAAAGAAGTGTGCATAAGAAATAAACACATGATGTGGGAACAAGCCCTCGAGTTAAATATGTAAAGGGAAAGAAGTGTGCATAAGAAATATGTAAAGGGAAAGAAGTGTGCATAAGAAATATGTAAAGGGAAAGAAGTGTGCATAAGAAATATGTAAAGGGAAAGAAGTGTGCATAAGAAATATGTAAAGGGAAAGAAGTGTGCATAAGAAATAATAAAGGGAAAGAAGTGTGCATAAGAAATATGTAAAGGGAAAGAAGTGTGCATAAGAAATATGTAAAGGGAAAGAAGTGTGCATAAGAAATATGCAAAGGGAAAGAAGTGTGCATAAGAAATATGTAAAGGGAAATAAGTGTGCATAAGAAATATGTAAAGGGAAAGAAGTGTGCATAATA
This sequence comes from Crossaster papposus, assembly GCA_037893245.1. Lineage (NCBI taxonomy): Eukaryota > Metazoa > Echinodermata > Asteroidea > Velatida > Solasteridae > Crossaster > Crossaster papposus. The sequence goes on from JBAIAA010001577.1 coordinate 112,028, forward strand.
AATATGTAAAGGGAAAGAAGTGTGCATAAGAAATATGTAAAGGGAAAGAAGTGTGCATAAGAAATATGTAAAGGGAAAGAAGTGTGCATAAGAAATATGTAAAGGGAAAGAAGTGTGCATAAGAAATATGTAAAGGGAAAGAAGTGTGCATAATAAATATGTAAAGGGAAAGAAGTGTGCATAAGAAATATGTAAAGGGAAAGAAGTGTGCATAAGAAATATGTAAAGGGAAAGAAGTGTGCATAAGAAATAAACACATGATGTGGGAACAAGCCCTCGAGTTAAATATGTAAAGGGAAAGAAGTGTGCATAAGAAATATGTAAAGGGAAAGAAGTGTGCATAAGAAATATGTAAAGGGAAAGAAGTGTGCATAAGAAATATGTAAAGGGAAAGAAGTGTGCATAAGAAATATGTAAAGGGAAAGAAGTGTGCATAAGAAATATGTAAAGGGAAAGAAGTGTGCATAAGAAATATGTAAAGGGAAAGAAGTGTGCATAAGAAATATGTAAAGGGAAAGAAGTGTGCATAAGAAATATGTAAAGGGAAAGAAGTGTGCATAAGAAATATGTAAAGGGAAAGAAGTGTGCATAAGAAATATGTAAAGGGAAAGAAGTGTGCATAAGAAAAATGTAAAGGGAAAGAAGTGTGCATAAGAAATATGTAAAGGGAAAGAAGTGTGCATAAGAAATATGTAAAGGGAAAGAAGTGTGCATAAGACATATGTAAAGGGAAAGAAGTGTGCATAAGAAATATGTAAAGGGAAAGAAGTGTGCATAAGAAATATGTAAAGGGAAAGAAGTGTGCATAAGAAATATGTAAAGGGAAAGAAGTGTGCATAAGAAATATGTAAAGGGAAAGAAGTGTGCATAAGAAATATGTAAAGGGAAAGAAGTGTGCATAAGAAATATGTAAAGGGAAAGAAGTGTGCATAAGAAATATGTAAAGGGAAAGAAGTGTGCATAAGAAATATGTAAAGGGAAAGAAGTGTGCATAAGAAATATGTAAAGGGAAAGAAGTGTGCATAAGAAATATGTAAAGGGAAAGAAGTGTGCATAAGAAATATGTAAAGGGAAAGAAGTGTGCATAAGAAATATGTAAAGGGAAAGAAGTGTGCATAAGAAATATGTAAAGGGAAAGAAGTGTGCATAAGAAATATGTAAAGGGAAAGAAGTGTGCATAAGAAATATGTAAAGGGAAAGAAGTGTGCATAAGAAATATGTAAAGGGAAAGAAGTGTGCATAAGAAATATGTAAAGGGAAAGAAGTGTGCATAAGAAATATGTAAAGGGAAAGAAGTGTGCATAAGAAATATGTAAAGGGAAAGAAGTGTGCATAAGAAATATGTAAAGGGAAAGAAGTGTGCATAAGAAATATGTAAAGGGAAAGAAGTGTGCATAAGAAATATGTAAAGGGAAAGAAGTGTGCATAAGAAATATGTAAAGGGAAAGAAGTGTGCATAAGAAATATGTAAAGGGAAAGAAGTGTGCATAAGAAAAATGTAAAGGGAAAGAAGTGTGCATAAGAAATATGTAAAGGGAAAGAAGTGTGCATAAGAAATATGTAAAGGGAAAGAAGTGTGCATAAGACATATGTAAAGGGAAAGAAGTGTGCATAAGAAATATGTAAAGGGAAAGAAGTGTGCATAAGAAATATGTAAAGGGAAAGAAGTGTGCATAAGAAATATGTAAAGGGAAAGAAGTGTGCATAAGAAATATGTAAAGGGAAAGAAGTGTGCATAAGAAATATGTAAAGGGAAAGAAGTGTGCATAAGAAATATGTAAAGGGAAAGAAGTGTGCATAAGAAATATGTAAAGGGAAAGAAGTGTGCATAAGAAATATGTAAAGGGAAAGAAGTGTGCATAAGAAATATGTAAAGGGAAAGAAGTGTGCATAAGAAATATGTAAAGGGAAAGAAGTGTGCATAAGAAATATGTAAAGGGAAAGAAGTGTGCATAAGAAATATGTAAAGGGAAAGAAGTGTGCATAAGAAATATGTAAAGGGAAAGAAGTGTGCATAAGAAATATGTAAAGGGAAAGAAGTGTGCATAAGAAATATGTAAAGGGAAAGAAGTGTGCATAAGAAATATGTAAAGGGAAAGAAGTGTGCATAAGAAATATGTAAAGGGAAAGAAGTGTGCATAAGAAATATGTAAAGGGAAAGAAGTGTGCATAAGAAATATGTAAAGGGAAAGAAGTGTGCATAAGAAATATGTAAAGGGAAAGAAGTGTGCATAAGAAATATGTAAAGGGAAAGAAGTGTGCATAAGAAATATGTAAAGGGAAAGAAGTGTGCATAAGAAATAAACACATGATGTGGGAACAAGCCCTCGAGTTAAATATGTAAAGGGAAAGAAGTGTGCATAAGAAATATGTAAAGGGAAAGAAGTGTGCATAAGAAATATGTAAAGGGAAAGAAGTGTGCATAAGAAACAAACACATGATGTGGGAACAAGCCCTCGAGTTAAAAATGTAAAGGGAAAGAAGTGTGCATAAGAAATATGTAAAGGGAAAGAAGTGTGCATAAGCAATATGTAAAGGGAAAGAAGTGTGCATAAGAAATATGTAAAGGGAAAGAAGTGTGCATAAGAAATATGTAAAGGGAAAGAAGTGTGCATAAGAAATATGTAAAGGGAAAGAAGTGTGCATAAGAAATATGTAAAGGGAAAGAAGTGTGCATAAGAAATATGTAAAGGGAAAGAAGTGTGCATAAGAAATATGTAAAGGGAAAGAAGTGTGCATAAGAAATATGTAAAGGGAAAGAAGTGTGCATAAGAAATATGTAAAGGGAAAGAAGTGTGCATAAGAAATATGTAAAGGGAAAGAAGTGTGCATAAGAAATATGTAAAGGGAAAGAAGTGTGCATAAGAAATATGTAAATGGAAAGAAGTGTGCATAAGAAATATGTAAAGGGAAAGAAGTTTGCATAAGAAATATGTAAAGGGAAAGAAGTGTGCATAAGAAATATGTAAAGGGAAAGAAGTGTGCATAAGAAATATGTAAAGTGAAAGAAGTGTGCATAAGAAATATGTAAAGGGAAAGAAGTGTGCATAAGAAATATGTAAAGGGAAAGAAGTGTGCATAAGAAATATGTAAAGGGAAAGAAGTGTGCATAAGAAATATGTAAAGGGAAAGAAGTGTGCATAAGAAATATGTAAAGGGAAAGAAGTATGCATAAGAAATATGTAAAGGGAAAGAAGAGTGCATAAGAAATATGTAAAGGGAAAGAAGTGTGCATAAGAAATATGTAAAGGGAAAGAAGTGTGCATAAGAAATATGTAAAGGGAAAGAAGTGTGCATAAGAAATAAACACATGATGTGGGAACAAGCCCTCGAGTTAAATATGTAAAGGGAAAGAAGTGTGCATAAGAAATATGTAAAGGGAAAGAAGTGTGCATAAGAAATATGTAAAGGGAAAGAAGTGTGCATAAGAAATATGTAAAGGGAAAGAAGTGTGCATAAGAAATATGTAAAGGGAAAGAAGTGTGCATAAGAAATATGTAAAGGGAAAGAAGTGTGCATAAGAAATATGTAAAGGGAAAGAAGTGTGCATAAGAAATATGTAAAGGGAAAGAAGTGTGCATAAGAAATATGTAAAGGGAAAGAAGTGTGCATAAGAAATATGTAAAGGGAAAGAAGTGTGCATAAGAAATATGTAAAGGGAAAGAAGTGTGCATAAGAAATATGTAAAGGAAAAGAAGTGTGCATAAGAAATATGTAAAGGGAAAGAAGTGTGCATAAGAAATATGTAAAGGGAAAGAAGTGTGCATAAGAAATATGTAAAGGGAAAGAAGTGTGCATAAGAAATATGTAAAGGGAAAGAAGTGTGCATAAGAAATATGTAAAGGGAAAGAAGTGTGCATAAGAAATATGTAAAGGGAAAGAAGTGTGCATAAGAAATATGTAAAGGGAAAGAAGTGTGCATAAGAAATATGTAAAGGGAAAGAAGTGTGCATAAGAAATATGTAAAGGGAAAGAAGTGTGCATAAGAAATATGTAAAGGGAAAGAAGTGTGCATAAGAAATATGTAAAGGGAAAGAAGTGTGCATAAGAAATATGTAAAGGGAAAGAAGTGTGCATAAGAAATATGTAAAGGGAAAGAAGTGTGCATAAGAAATATGTAAAGGGAAAGAAGTGTGCATAAGAAATAAACACATGATGTGGGAACAAGCCCTCGAGTTAAATATGTAAAGGGAAAGAAGTGTGCATAAGAAATATGTAAAGGGAAAGAAGTGTGCATAAGAAATATGTAAAGGGAAAGAAGTGTGCATAAGAAACAAACACATGATGTGGGAACAAGCCCTCGAGTTAAAAATGTAAAGGGAAAGAAGTGTGCATAAGAAATATGTAAAGGGAAAGAAGTGTGCATAAGCAATATGTAAAGGGAAAGAAGTGTGCATAAGAAATATGTAAAGTGAAAGAAGTGTGCATAAGAAATATGTAAAGGGAAAGAAGTGTGCATAAGAAATATGTAAAGGGAAAGAAGTGTGCATAAGAAATATGTAAAGGGAAAGAAGTGTGCATAAGAAATATGTAAAGGGAAAGAAGTGTGCATAAGAAATATGTAAAGGGAAAGAAGTATGCATAAGAAATATGTAAAGGGAAAGAAGAGTGCATAAGAAATATGTAAAGGGAAAGAAGTGTGCATAAGAAATATGTAAAGGGAAAGAAGTGTGCATAAGAAATATGTAAAGGGAAAGAAGTGTGCATAAGAAATATGTAAAGGGAAAGAAGTGTGCATAAGAAATATGTAAAGGGAAAGAAGTGTGCATAATAAATATGTAAAGGGAAAGAAGTGTGCATAAGAAATATGTAAAGGGAAAGAAGTGTGCATAAGAAATATGTAAAGGGAAAGAAGTGTGCATAAGAAATATGTAAAGGGAAAGAAGTGTGCATAAGAAATATGTAAAGGGAAAGAAGTGTGCATAAGAAATATGTAAAGGGAAAGAAGTGTGCATAAGAAATATGTAAAGGGAAAGAAGTGTGCATAAGAAATATGTAAAGGGAAAGAAGTGTGCATAAGAAATATGTAAAGGGAAAGAAGTGTGCATAAGAAATATGTAAAGGGAAAGAAGTGTGCATAAGAAATATGTAAAGGGAAAGAAGTGTGCATAAGAAATATGTAAAGGGAAAGAAGTGTGCATAAGAAATATGTAAAGGGAAAGAAGTGTGCATAAGAAATATGTAAAGGGAAAGAAGTGTGCATAAGAAATATGTAAAGGGAAAGAAGTGTGCATAAGAAATATGTAAAGGGAAAGAAGTGTGCATAAGAAATATGTAAAGGGAAAGAAGTGTGCATAAGAAATATGTAAAGGGAAAGAAGTGTGCATAAGAAATATGTAAAGGGAAAGAAGTGTACATAAGAAATATGTAAAGGGAAAGAAGTGTGCATAAGAAATATGTAAAGGGAAAGAAGTGTGCATAAGAAATATGTAAAGGGAAAGAAGTGTGCATAAGAAATATGTAAAGGGAAAGAAGTGTGCATAAGAAATATGTAAAGGGAAAGAAGTGTGCATAATAAATATGTAAAGGGAAAGAAGTGTGCATAAGAAATATGTAAAGGGAAAGAAGTGTGCATAAGAAATATGTAACGGGAAAGAAGTGTGCATAAGAAATATGTAACGGGAAAGAAGTGTGCATAAGAAATATGTAAAGGGAAAGAAGTGTGCATAAGAAATATGTAAAGGGAAAGAAGTGTGCATAAGAAATAAACACATGATGTCGGGACAAGCCCTCGAGTTAAATATGTAAAGGGAAAGAAGTGTGCATAAAAAATAATAAAGGGAAAGAAGTGTGCATAAGAAATATGTAAAGGGAAAGAAGTGTGCATAAGAAATATGTAAAGGGAAAGAAGTGTGCATAAGAAATATGTAAAGGGAAAGAAGTGTGCATAAGAAATATGTAAAGGGAAAGAAGTGTGCATAAGTAATATGTAAAGGGAAAGAAGTGTGCATAAGAAATAAACACATGATGTGGGAACAAGCCCTCGAGTTAAATATGTAAAGGGAAAGAAGTGTGCATAAGAAATATGTAAAGGGAAAGAAGTGTGCATAAGAAATATGTAAAGGGAAAGAAGTGTGCATAAGAAATAAACACATGATGTGGGAACAAGCCCTCGAGTTAAATATGTAAAGGGAAAGAAGTGTGCATAAGAAATATGTAAAGGGAAAGAAGTGTGCATAAGAAATATGTAAAGGGAAAGAAGTGTGCATAAGAAATATGTAAAGGGAAAGAAGTGTGCATAAGAAATATGTAAAGGGAAAGAAGTGTGCATAAGAAATATGTAAAGGGAAAGAAGTGTGCATAAGAAATATGTAAAGGGAAAGAAGTGTGCATAAGAAATATGTAAAGGGAAAGAAGTGTGCATAAGAAATATGTAAAGGGAAAGAAGTGTGCATAAGAAATATGTAAAGGGAAAGAAGTGTGCATAAGAAATATGTAAAGGGAAAGAAGTGTGCATAAGAAATATGTAAAGGGAAAGAAGTGTGCATAAGAAATATGTAAAGGGAAAGAAGTGTGCATAAGAAATATGTAAAGGGAAAGAAGTGTGCATAAGAAATATGTAAAGGGAAAGAAGTGTGCATAAGAAATATGTAAAGGGAAAGAAGTGTGCATAAGAAATATGTAAAGGGAAAGAAGTGTGCATAAGAAATATGTAAAGGGAAAGAAGTGTGCATAAGAAATATGTAAAGGGAAAGAAGTGTGCATAAGAAATATGTAAAGGGAAAGAAGTGTGCATAAGAAATATGTAAAGGGAAAGAAGTGTGCATAAGAAATATGTAAAGGGAAAGAAGTGTGCATAAGAAATATGTAAAGGGAAAGAAGTGTGCATAAGAAATATGTAAAGGGAAAGAAGTGTGCATAAGAAATATGTAAAGGGAAAGAAGTGTGCATAAGAAATATGTAAAGGGAAAGAAGTGTGCATAAGAAATATGTAAAGGGAAAGAAGTGTGCATAAGAAATATGTAAAGGGAAAGAAGTGTGCATAAGAAATATGTAAAGGGAAAGAAGTGTGCATAAGAAATATGTAAAGGGAAAGAAGTGTGCATAAGAAATATGTAAAGGGAAAGAAGTGTACATAAGAAATATGTAAAGGGAAAGAAGTGTGCATAAGAAATATGTAAAGGGAAAGAAGTGTGCATAAGAAATATGTAAAGGGAAAGAAGTGTGCATAAGAAATATGTAAAGGGAAAGAAGTGTGCATAAGAAATATGTAAAGGGAAAGAAGTGTGCATAAGAAATATGTAAAGGGAAAGAAGTGTGCATAAGAAATATGTAAAGGGAAAGAAGTGTGCATAAGAAATATGTAACGGGAAAGAAGTGTGCATAAGAAATATGTAAAGGGAAAGAAGTGTGCATAAGAAATATGTAAAGGGAAAGAAGTGTGCATAAGAAATAAACACATGATGTCGGGACAAGCCCTCGAGTTAAATATGTAAAGGGAAAGAAGTGTGCATAAGAAATAATAAAGGGAAAGAAGTGTGCATAAGAAATATGTAAAGGGAAAGAAGTGTGCATAAGAAATATGTAAAGGGAAAGAAGTGTGCATAAGAAATATGTAAAGGGAAAGAAGTGTGCATAAGAAATATGTAAAGGGAAAGAAGTGTGCATAAGTAATATGTAAAGGGAAAGAAGTGTGCATAAGAAATAAACACATGATGTGGGAACAAGCCCTCGAGTTAAATATGTAAAGGGAAAGAAGTGTGCATAAGAAATATGTAAAGGGAAAGAAGTGTGCATAAGAAATATGTAAAGGGAAAGAAGTGTGCATAAGAAATAAACACATGATGTGGGAACAAGCCCTCGAGTTAAATATGTAAAGGGAAAGAAGTGTGCATAAGAAATATGTAAAGGGAAAGAAGTGTGCATAAGAAATATGTAAAGGGAAAGAAGTGTGCATAAGAAATATGTAAAGGGAAAGAAGTGTGCATAAGAAATATGTAAAGGGAAAGAAGTGTGCATAAGAAATATGTAAAGGGAAAGAAGTGTGCATAAGAAATATGTAAAGGGAAAGAAGTGTGCATAAGAAATATGTAAAGGGAAAGAAGTGTGCATAAGAAATATGTAAAGGGAAAGAAGTGTGCATAAGAAATATGTAAAGGGAAAGAAGTGTGCATAAGAAATATGTAAAGGGAAAGAAGTGTGCATAAGAAATATGTAAAGGGAAAGAAGTGTGCATAAGAAATATGTAAAGGGAAAGAAGTGTGCATAAGAAATATGTAAAGGGAAAGAAGTGTGCATAAGAAATATGTAAAGGGAAAGAAGTGTGCATAAGAAATATGTAAAGGGAAAGAAGTGTGCATAAGAAATATGTAAAGGGAAAGAAGTGTGCATAAGAAATATGTAAAGGGAAAGAAGTGTGCATAAGAAATATGTAAAGGGAAAGAAGTGTGCATAAGAAATATGTAAAGGGAAAGAAGTGTGCATAAGAAATATGTAAAGGGAAAGAAGTGTGCATAAGAAATATGTAAAGGGAAAGAAGTGTGCATAAGAAATATGTAAAGGGAAAGAAGTGTGCATAAGAAATATGTAAAGTGAAAGAAGTGTGCATAAGAAATATGTAAAGGGAAAGAAGTGTGCATAAGAAATATGTAAAGGGAAAGAAGTGTGCATAAGAAATATGTAAAGGGAAAGAAGTGTGCATAAGAAATATGTAAAGGGAAAGAAGTGTGCATAAGAAATAAACACATGATGTGGGAACAAGCACTCGAGTTAAATATGTAAAGGGAAAGAAGTGTGCATAAGAAATATGTAAAGGGAAAGAAGTGTGCATAAGAAATATGTAAAGGGAAAGAAGTGTGCATAAGAAATAATAAAGGGAAAGAAGTGTGCATAAGAAATATGTAAAGGGAAAGAAGTGTGCATAAGAAATATGTAAAGGGAAAGAAGTGTGCATAAGAAATATGTAAAGGGAAAGAAGTGTGCATAAGAAATATGTAAAGGGAAAGAAGTGTGCATAAGAAAAATATAAAGGGAAAGAAGTGTGCATAAGAAATATGTAAAGGGAAAGAAGTGTGCATAAGAAATATGTAAAGGGAAAGAAGTGTGCATAAGAAATATGCAAAGGGAAAGAAGTGTGCATAAGAAATATGTAAAGGGAAAGAAGTGTGCATAAGAAATATGTAAAGGGAAAGAAGTGTGCATAATAAATATGTAAAGGGAAAGAAGTGTGCATAAGAAATATGTAAAGGGAAAGAAGTGTGCATAAGAAATATGTAAAGGGAAAGAAGTGTGCATAAGAAATATGTAAAGGGAAAGAAGTGTGCATAAGAAATATGTAAAGGGAAAGAAGTGTGCATAATAAATATGTAAAGGGAAAGAAGTGTGCATAAGAAATATGTAAAGGGAAAGAAGTGTGCATAAGAAATATGTAAAGGGAAAGAAGTGTGCATAAGAAATAAACACATGATGTGGGAACAAGCCCTCGAGTTAAATATGTAAAGGGAAAGAAGTGTGCATAAGAAATATGTAAAGGGAAAGAAGTGTGCATAAGAAATATGTAAAGGGAAAGAAGTGTGCATAAGAAACAAACACATGATGTGGGAACAAGCCCTCGAGTTAAAAATGTAAAGGGAAAGAAGTGTGCATAAGAAATATGTAAAGGGAAAGAAGTGTGCATAAGCAATATGTAAAGGGAAAGAAGTGTGCATAAGAAATATGTAAAGGGAAAGAAGTGTGCATAAGAAATATGTAAAGGGAAAGAAGTGTGCATAAGTAATATGTAAAGGGAAAGAAGTGTGCATAAGAAATATGTAAAGGGAAAGAAGTGTGCATAAGAAATATGTAAAGGGAAAGAAGTGTGCATAAGAAATATGTAAAGGGAAAGAAGTGTGCATAAGAAATATGTAAAGGGAAAGAAGTGTGCATAAGAAATATGTAAAGGGAAAGAAGTGTGCATAAGAAATATGTAAAGGGAAAGAAGTGTGCATAAGAAATATGTAAAGGGAAAGAAGTGTGCATAAGAAATATGTAAAGGGAAAGAAGTGTGCATAAGAAAAATGTAAAGGGAAAGAAGTGTGCATAAGAAATATGTAAAGGGAAAGAAGTGTGCATAAGAAATATGTAAAGGGAAAGAAGTGTGCATAAGAAATATGTAAAGGGAAAGAAGTGTGCATAAGAAATATGTAAAGGGAAAGAAGTGTGCATAAGAAATATGTAAAGGGAAAGAAGTGTGCATAAGAAATATGTAAAGGGAAAGAAGTGTGCATAAGAAATATGTAAAGGGAAAGAAGTGTGCATAAGAAATATGTAAAGGGAAAGAAGTGTGCATAAGAAATATGTAAAGGGAAAGAAGTGTGCATAAGAAATATGTAAAGGGAAAGAAGTGTGCATAAGAAATATGTAAAGGGAAAGAAGTGTGCATAAGAAATATGTAAAGGGAAAGAAGTGTGCATAAGAAATATGTAAAGGGAAAGAAGTGTGCATAAGAAATATGTAAAGGGAAAGAAGTGTGCATAAGAAATATGTAAAGGGAAAGAAGTGTGCATAAGAAATATGTAAAGGGAAAGAAGTGTGCATAAGCAATATGTAAAGGGAAAGAAGTGTGCATAAGAAATATGTAAAGGGAAAGAAGTGTGCATAAGAAATATGTAAAGGGAAAGAAGTGTGCATAAGAAATATGTAAATGGAAAGAAGTGTGCATAAGAAATATGTAAAGGGAAAGAAGTTTGCATAAGAAATATGTAAAGGGAAAGAAGTGTGCATAAGAAATATGTAAAGGGAAAGAAGTGTGCATAAGAAATATGTAAAGTGAAAGAAGTGTGCATAAGAAATATGTAAAGGGAAAGAAGTGTGCATAAGAAATATGTAAAGGGAAAGAAGTGTGCATAAGAAATATGTAAAGTGAAAGAAGTGTGCATAAGAAATATGTAAAGGGAAAGAAGTGTGCATAAGAAATATGTAAAGGGAAAGAAGTGTGCATAAGAAATATGTAAAGGGAAAGAAGTGTGCATAAGAAATATGTAAAGGGAAAGAAGTGTGCATAAGAAATATGTAAAGGGAAAGAAGTGTGCATAAGAAATATGTAAAGGGAAAGAAGTGTGCATAAGAAATATGTAAAGGGAAAGAAGTGTGCATAAGTAATATGTAAAGGGAAAGAAGTGTGCATAAGAAATAAACACATGATGTGGGAACAAGCCCTCGAGTTAAATATGTAAAGGGAAAGAAGTGTGCATAAGAAATATGTAAAGGGAAAGAAGTGTGCATAAGAAATATGTAAAGGGAAAGAAGTGTGCATAAGAAATAAACACATGATGTGGGAACAAGCCCTCGAGTTAAATATGTAAAGGGAAAGAAGTGTGCATAAGAAATATGTAAAGGGAAAGAAGTGTGCATAAGAAATATGTAAAGGGAAAGAAGTGTGCATAAGAAATATGTAAAGGGAAAGAAGTGTGCATAAGAAATATGTAAAGGGAAAGAAGTGTGCATAAGAAATATGTAAAGGGAAAGAAGTGTGCATAAGAAATATGTAAAGGGAAAGAAGTGTGCATAAGAAATATGTAAAGGGAAAGAAGTGTGCATAAGAAATATGTAAAGGGAAAGAAGTGTGCATAAGAAATATGTAAAGGGAAAGAAGTGTGCATAAGAAATATGTAAAGGGAAAGAAGTGTGCATAAGAAATATGTAAAGGGAAAGAAGTGTGCATAAGAAATATGTAAAGGGAAAGAAGTGTGCATAAGAAATATGTAAAGGGAAAGAAGTGTGCATAAGAAATATGTAAAGGGAAAGAAGTGTGCATAAGAAATATGTAAAGGGAAAGAAGTGTGCATAAGAAATATGTAAAGGGAAAGAAGTGTGCATAAGAAATATGTAAAGGGAAAGAAGTGTGCATAAGAAATATGTAAAGGGAAAGAAGTGTGCATAAGAAATATGTAAAGGGAAAGAAGTGTGCATAAGAAATATGTAAAGGGAAAGAAGTGTCCATAAGAAATATGTAAAGGGAAAGAAGTGTGCATAAGAAATATGTAAAGTGAAAGAAGTGTGCATAAGAAATATGTAAAGGGAAAGAAGTGTGCATAAGAAATATGTAAAGGGAAAGAAGTGTGCATAAGAAATATGTAAAGGGAAAGAAGTGTGCATAAGAAATATGTAAAGGGAAAGAAGTGTGCATAAGAAATAAACACATGATGTGGGAACAAGCACTCGAGTTAAATATGTAAAGGGAAAGAAGTGTGCATAAGAAATATGTAAAGGGAAAGAAGTGTGCATAAGAAATATGTAAAGGGAAAGAAGTGTGCATAAGAAATAATAAAGGGAAAGAAGTGTGCATAAGAAATATGTAAAGGGAAAGAAGTGTGCATAAGAAATATGTAAAGGGAAAGAAGTGTGCATAAGAAATATGTAAAGGGAAAGAAGTGTGCATAAGAAATATGTAAAGGGAAAGAAGTGTGCATAAGAAATAATAAAGGGAAAGAAGTGTGCATAAGAAATATGTAAAGGGAAAGAAGTGTGCATAAGAAATATGTAAAGGGAAAGAAGTGTGCATAAGAAATATGCAAAGGGAAAGAAGTGTGCATAAGAAATATGTAAAGGGAAAGAAGTGTGCATAAGAAATATGTAAAGGGAAAGAAGTGTGCATAATAAATATGTAAAGGGAAAGAAGTGTGCATAAGAAATATGTAAAGGGAAAGAAGTGTGCATAAGAAATATGTAAAGGGAAAGAAGTGTGCATAAGAAATATGTAAAGGGAAAGAAGTGTGCATAAGAAATATGTAAAGGGAAAGAAGTGTGCATAATAAATATGTAAAGGGAAAGAAGTGTGCATAAGAAATATGTAAAGGGAAAGAAGTGTGCATAAGAAATATGTAAAGGGAAAGAAGTGTGCATAAGAAATAAACACATGATGTGGGAACAAGCCCTCGAGTTAAATATGTAAAGGGAAAGAAGTGTGCATAAGAAATATGTAAAGGGAAAGAAGTGTGCATAAGAAATATGTAAAGGGAAAGAAGTGTGCATAAGAAACAAACACATGATGTGGGAACAAGCCCTCGAGTTAAAAATGTAAAGGGAAAGAAGTGTGCATAAGAAATATGTAAAGGGAAAGAAGTGTGCATAAGCAATATGTAAAGGGAAAGAAGTGTGCATAAGAAATATGTAAAGGGAAAGAAGTGTGCATAAGAAATATGTAAAGGGAAAGAAGTGTGCATAAGTAATATGTAAAGGGAAAGAAGTGTGCATAAGAAATATGTAAAGGGAAAGAAGTGTGCATAAGAAATATGTAAAGGGAAAGAAGTGTGCATAAGAAATATGTAAAGGGAAAGAAGTGTGCATAAGAAATATGTAAAGGGAAAGAAGTGTGCATAAGAAATATGTAAAGGGAAAGAAGTGTGCATAAGAAATATGTAAAGGGAAAGAAGTGTGCATAAGAAATATGTAAAGGGAAAGAAGTGTGCATAAGAAATATGTAAAGGGAAAGAAGTGTGCATAAGAAAAATGTAAAGGGAAAGAAGTGTGCATAAGAAATATGTAAAGGGAAAGAAGTGTGCATAAGAAATATGTAAAGGGAAAGAAGTGTGCATAAGAAATATGTAAAGGGAAAGAAGTGTGCATAAGAAATATGTAAAGGGAAAGAAGTGTGCATAAGAAATATGTAAAGGGAAAGAAGTGTGCATAAGAAATATGTAAAGGGAAAGAAGTGTGCATAAGAAATATGTAAAGGGAAAGAAGTGTGCATAAGAAATATGTAAAGGGAAAGAAGTGTGCATAAGAAATATGTAAAGGGAAAGAAGTGTGCATAAGAAATATGTAAAGGGAAAGAAGTGTGCATAAGAAATATGTAAAGGGAAAGAAGTGTGCATAAGAAATATGTAAAGGGAAAGAAGTGTGCATAAGAAATATGTAAAGGGAAAGAAGTGTGCATAAGAAATATGTAAAGGGAAAGAAGTGTGCATAAGAAATATGTAAAGGGAAAGAAGTGTGCATAAGAAATATGTAAAGGGAAAGAAGTGTGCATAAGAAATATGTAAAGGGAAAGAAGTGTGCATAAGAAATATGTAAAGGGAAAGAAGTGTGCATAAGAAATATGTAAAGGGAAAGAAGTGTGCATAAGAAATATGTAAAGGGAAAGAAGTGTGCATAAGAAATATGTAAAGGGAAAGAAGTGTGCATAAGAAATATGTAAAGGGAAAGAAGTGTGCATAAGAAATATGTAAAGGGAAAGAAGTGTGCATAAGAAATATGTAAAGGGAAAGAAGTGTGCATAAGAAATATGTAAAGGGAAAGAAGTGTGCATAAGAAATATGTAAAGGGAAAGAAGTGTGCATAAGAAATATGTAAAGGGAAAGAAGTGTGCATAAGAAATAAACACATGATGTGGGAACAAGCCCTCGAGTTAAATATGTAAAGGGAAAGAAGTGTGCATAAGAAATATGTAAAGGGAAAGAAGTGTGCATAAGAAATATGTAAAGGGAAAGAAGTGTGCATAAGAAACAAACACATGATGTGGGAACAAGCCCTCGAGTTAAAAATGTAAAGGGAAAGAAGTGTGCATAAGAAATATGTAAAGGGAAAGAATGTAAAGGGAAAGAAGTGTGCATAAGAAATATGTAAAGGGGAAAGGAAGTGTGCTTAAGCAATATGTAAAAGGGGAAAGAAGTGTGCATAAGAAATATGTAAAGGGAAAGAAGTGTGCATAAGAAATATGTAAAGGGAAAGAAGTGTGCATAAGAAATATGTAAAGGGAAAGAAGTGTGCATAAGAAATATGTAAAGGGAAAGAAGTGTGCATAAGAAAAATGTAAAGGGAAAGAAGTGTGCATAAGAAATATGTAAAGGAAAGAAGTGTGCATAAGAAATATGTAAAGGAAAGAAGTGTGCATAAGAAATATGTAAAGGGAAAGAAGTGTGCATAAGAAAATATGTAAAGGGAAAGAAGTGTGCATAGAAATATGTAAAGGGAAAGAAGTTTTAGGTGCATAAGAAATATGTAAAGTGGAAAGAAGTTGTGCATAAGAAATATGTAAAGGGAAAGAATTAGAGTGCATAAGAAATATGTAAAGGGAAAGAAGTGTGCATAAGAAATATGTAATGGAAAGAATGTGCAAAGAAATATGTAAAGGGAAAGAAGTGTGCATAAGAAATATGTAAAGGGAAAGAAGTGTGCATAAGAAATATGTAAAGGGAAAGAAGTGTGCATAAGAGAATATGTAAATGTGAAAGAATAGTGTGCATAAGAAATATGTAAAGGGAAAGAAGTGTGCATAAGAAATATGTAAAGGGAAAGAATGTGCATAAGAAATAAACACATTGATAGTGGGAACAAGCCCTCGAGTTAAATATGTAAAGGGAAAGAAGTGTGCATAAGAAATATGTAAAGGGAAAGGAAGTGTGCATAAGAAATATGTAAAGGGAAAGAAGTGTGCATAAGAAATAACACATGATGTCGGGAACAAAGCCCTCGAGTTAAATATGTAAAGGGAAAGAAGTGTGCATAAGAAATATGTAAAGGGAAAGAAGTGTGCATAAGAAATATGTAAAGGGAAAGAAGTGTGCATAAGAAATATGTAAAGGGAAAGAAGTGTGCATAAGAAATATGTAAAGGGAAAGAAGTGTGCATAAGAAATAATAAAGGGAAAGAAGTGTGCATAAGAAATATGTAAAGGGAAAGAAGTGTGCATAAGAAATATGTAAAGGGAAAGAAGTGTGCATAAGAAATATGCAAAGGGAAAGAAGTGTGCATAAGAAATATGTAAAGGGAAAGAAGTGTGCATAAGAAATATGTAAAGGGAAAGAAGTGTGCATAATAAATATGTAAAGGGAAAGAAGTGTGCATAAGAAATATGTAAAGGGAAAGAAGTGTGCATAAGAAATATGTAAAGGGAAAGAAGTGTGCATAAGAAATATGTAAAGGGAAAGAAGTGTGCATAAGAAATATGTAAAGGGAAAGAAGTGTGCATAAGAAATATGTAAAGGGAAAGAAGTGTGCATAAGAAATATGTAAAGGGAAAGAAGTGTGCATAAGAAATATGTAAAGGGAAAGAAGTGTGCATAAGAAATAATAAAGGGAAAGAAGTGTGCATAAGAAATATGTAAAGGGAAAGAAGTGTGCATAAGAAATATGTAAAGGGAAAGAAGTGTGCATAAGAAATATGCAAAGGGAAAGAAGTGTGCATAAGAAATATGTAAAGGGAAATAAGTGTGCATAATAAATATGTAAAGGGAAAGAAGTGTGCATAAGAAATATGTAAAGGGAAAGAAGTGTGCATAAGAAATATGTAAAGGGAAAGAAGTGTGCATAAGAAATAAACACATGATGTGGGAACAAGCCCTCGAGTTAAATATGTAAAGGGAAAGAAGTGTGCATAAGAAATATGTAAAGGGAAAGAAGTGTGCATAAGAAATATGTAAAGGGAAAGAAGTGTGCATAAGAAATATGTAAAGGGAAAGAAGTGTGCATAAGAAATATGTAAAGGGAAAGAAGTGTGCATAAGAAATATGTAAAGGGAAAGAAGTGTGCATAAGAAATATGTAAAGGGAAAGAAGTGTGCATAAGAAATATGTAAAGGGAAAGAAGTGTGCATAAGAAATATGTAAAGGGAAAGAAGTGTGCATAAGAAATATGTAAAGGGAAAGAAGTGTGCATAAGAAATATGTAAAGGGAAAGAAGTGTGCATAAGAAAAATGTAAAGGGAAAGAAGTGTGCATAAGAAATATGTAAAGGGAAAGAAGTGTGCATAAGAAATATGTAAAGGGAAAGAAGTGTGCATAAGACATATGTAAAGGGAAAGAAGTGTGCATAAGAAATATGTAAAGGGAAAGAAGTGTGCATAAGAAATATGTAAAGGGAAAGAAGTGTGCATAAGAAATATGTAAAGGGAAAGAAGTGTGCATAAGAAATATGTAAAGGGAAAGAAGTGTGCATAAGAAATATGTAAAGGGAAAGAAGTGTGCATAAGAAATATGTAAAGGGAAAGAAGTGTGCATAAGAAATATGTAAAGGGAAAGAAGTGTGCATAAGAAATATGTAAAGGGAAAGAAGTGTGCATAAGAAATATGTAAAGGGAAAGAAGTGTGCATAAGAAATATGTAAAGGGAAAGAAGTGTGCATAAGAAATATGTAAAGGGAAAGAAGTGTGCATAAGAAATATGTAAAGGGAAAGAAGTGTGCATAAGAAATATGTAAAGGGAAAGAAGTGTGCATAAGAAATATGTAAAGGGAAAGAAGTGTGCATAAGAAATATGTAAAGGGAAAGAAGTGTGCATAAGAAATATGTAAAGGGAAAGAAGTGTGCATAAGAAATATGTAAAGGGAAAGAAGTGTGCATAAGAAATATGTAAAGGGAAAGAAGTGTGCATAAGAAATATGTAAAGGGAAAGAAGTGTGCATAAGAAATATGTAAAGGGAAAGAAGTGTGCATAAGAAATATGTAAAGGGAAAGAAGTGTGCATAAGAAATATGTAAAGGGAAAGAAGTGTGCATAAGAAATATGTAAAGGGAAAGAAGTGTGCATAAGAAATATGTAAAGGGAAAGAAGTGTGCATAAGAAAAATGTAAAGGGAAAGAAGTGTGCATAAGAAATATGTAAAGGGAAAGAAGTGTGCATAAGAAATATGTAAAGGGAAAGAAGTGTGCATAAGAAATATGTAAAGGGAAAGAAGTGTGCATAAGAAATATGTAAAGGGAAAGAAGTGTGCATAAGAAATATGTAAAGGGAAAGAAGTGTGCATAAGAAATATGTAAAGGGAAAGAAGTGTGCATAAGAAATATGTAAAGGGAAAGAAGTGTGCATAAGAAATATGTAAAGGGAAAGAAGTGTGCATAAGAAATATGTAAAGGGAAAGAAGTGTGCATAAGAAATATGTAAAGGGAAAGAAGTGTGCATAAGAAATATGTAAAGGGAAAGAAGTGTGCATAAGAAATATGTAAAGGGAAAGAAGTGTGCATAAGAAATATGTAAAGGGAAAGAAGTGTGCATAAGAAATATGTAAAGGGAAAGAAGTGTGCATAAGAAATATGTAAAGGGAAAGAAGTGTGCATAAGAAATATGTAAAGGGAAAGAAGTGTGCATAAGAAATATGTAAAGGGAAAGAAGTGTGCATAAGAAATATGTAAAGGGAAAGAAGTGTGCATAAGAAATATGTAAAGGGAAAGAAGTGTGCATAAGAAATATGTAAAGGGAAAGAAGTGTGCATAAGAAATATGTAAAGGGAAAGAAGTGTGCATAAGAAATATGTAAAGGGAAAGAAGTGTGCATAAGAAATATGTAAAGGGAAAGAAGTGTGCATAAGAAATATGTAAAGGGAAAGAAGTGTGCATAAGAAATATGTAAAGGGAAAGAAGTGTGCATAAGAAATATGTAAAGGGAAAGAAGTGTGCATAAGAAATATGTAAAGGGAAAGAAGTGTGCATAAGAAATATGTAAAGGGAAAGAAGTGTGCATAAGAAATATGTAAAGGGAAAGAAGTGTGCATAAGAAATATGTAAAGGGAAAGAAGTGTGCATAAGAAATATGTAAAGGGAAAGAAGTGTGCATAAGAAATATGTAAAGGGAAAGAAGTGTGCATAAGAAATATGTAAAGGGAAAGAAGTGTGCATAAGAAATATGTAAAGGGAAAGAAGTGTGCATAAGAAATATGTAAAGGGAAAGAAGTGTGCATAAGAAATATGTAAAGGGAAAGAAGTGTGCATAAGAAATATGTAAAGGGAAAGAAGTGTGCATAAGAAATATGTAAAGGGAAAGAAGTGTGCATAAGAAATAAACACATGATGTGGGAACAAGCCCTCGAGTTAAATATGTAAAGGGAAAGAAGTGTGCATAAGAAATATGTAAAGGGAAAGAAGTGTGCATAAGAAATATGTAAAGGGAAAGAAGTGTGCATAAGAAACAAACACATGATGTGGGAACAAGCCCTCGAGTTAAAAATGTAAAGGGAAAGAAGTGTGCATAAGAAATATGTAAAGGGAAAGAAGTGTGCATAAGCAATATGTAAAGGGAAAGAAGTGTGCATAAGAAATATGTAAAGGGAAAGAAGTGTGCATAAGAAATATGTAAAGGGAAAGAAGTGTGCATAAGAAATATGTAAAGGGAAAGAAGTGTGCATAAGAAATATGTAAAGGGAAAGAAGTGTGCATAAGAAATATGTAAAGGGAAAGAAGTGTGCATAAGAAATATGTAAAGGGAAAGAAGTGTGCATAAGAAATATGTAAAGGGAAAGAAGTGTGCATAAGAAATATGTAAAGGGAAAGAAGTGTGCATAAGAAATATGTAAAGGGAAAGAAGTGTGCATAAGAAATATGTAAATGGAAAGAAGTGTGCATAAGAAATATGTAAATGGAAAGAAGTGTGCATAAGAAATATGTAAAGGGAAAGAAGTTTGCATAAGAAATATGTAAAGGGAAAGAAGTGTGCATAAGAAATATGTAAAGGGAAAGAAGTGTGCATAAGAAATATGTAAAGTGAAAGAAGTGTGCATAAGAAATATGTAAAGGGAAAGAAGTGTGCATAAGAAATATGTAAAGGGAAAGAAGTGTGCATAAGAAATATGTAAAGGGAAAGAAGTGTGCATAAGAAATATGTAAAGGGAAAGAAGTGTGCATAAGAAATATGTAAAGGGAAAGAAGTATGCATAAGAAATATGTAAAGGGAAAGAAGAGTGCATAAGAAATATGTAAAGGGAAAGAAGTGTGCATAAGAAATATGTAAAGGGAAAGAAGTGTGCATAAGAAATATGTAAAGGGAAAGAAGTGTGCATAAGAAATAAACACATGATGTGGGAACAAGCCCTCGAGTTAAATATGTAAAGGGAAAGAAGTGTGCATAAGAAATATGTAAAGGGAAAGAAGTGTGCATAAGAAATATGTAAAGGGAAAGAAGTGTGCATAAGAAATATGTAAAGGGAAAGAAGTGTGCATAAGAAATATGTAAAGGGAAAGAAGTGTGCATAAGAAATATGTAAAGGGAAAGAAGTGTGCATAAGAAATATGTAAAGGGAAAGAAGTGTGCATAAGAAATATGTAAAGGGAAAGAAGTGTGCATAAGAAATATGTAAAGGGAAAGAAGTGTGCATAAGAAATATGTAAAGGGAAAGAAGTGTGCATAAGAAATATGTAAAGGGAAAGAAGTGTGCATAAGAAATATGTAAAGGGAAAGAAGTGTGCATAAGAAATATGTAAAGGGAAAGAAGTGTGCATAAGAAATATGTAAAGGGAAAGAAGTGTGCATAAGAAATATGTAAAGGGAAAGAAGTGTGCATAAGAAATATGTAAAGGGAAAGAAGTGTGCATAAGAAATATGTAAAGGGAAAGAAGTGTGCATAAGAAATATGTAAAGGGAAAGAAGTGTGCATAAGAAATATGTAAAGGGAAAGAAGTGTGCATAAGAAATATGTAAAGGGAAAGAAGTGTGCATAAGAAATATGTAAAGGGAAAGAAGTGTGCATAAGAAATATGTAAAGGGAAAGAAGTGTGCATAAGAAATATGTAAAGGGAAAGAAGTGTGCATAAGAAATATGTAAAGGGAAAGAAGTGTGCATAAGAAATATGTAAAGGGAAAGAAGTGTGCATAAGAAATAAACACATGATGTGGGAACAAGCCCTCGAGTTAAATATGTAAAGGGAAAGAAGTGTGCATAAGAAATATGTAAAGGGAAAGAAGTGTGCATAAGAAATATGTAAAGGGAAAGAAGTGTGCATAAGAAACAAACACATGATGTGGGAACAAGCCCTCGAGTTAAAAATGTAAAGGGAAAGAAGTGTGCATA
Organism: Crossaster papposus; assembly: GCA_037893245.1. Lineage (NCBI taxonomy): Eukaryota > Metazoa > Echinodermata > Asteroidea > Velatida > Solasteridae > Crossaster > Crossaster papposus. The sequence continues at coordinate 132,721 of JBAIAA010001577.1, forward strand.
AGAAATATGTAAAGGGAAAGAAGTGTGCATAAGCAATATGTAAAGGGAAAGAAGTGTGCATAAGAAATATGTAAAGTGAAAGAAGTGTGCATAAGAAATATGTAAAGGGAAAGAAGTGTGCATAAGAAATATGTAAAGGGAAAGAAGTGTGCATAAGAAATATGTAAAGGGAAAGAAGTGTGCATAAGAAATATGTAAAGGGAAAGAAGTGTGCATAAGAAATATGTAAAGGGAAAGAAGTATGCATAAGAAATATGTAAAGGGAAAGAAGAGTGCATAAGAAATATGTAAAGGGAAAGAAGTGTGCATAAGAAATATGTAAAGGGAAAGAAGTGTGCATAAGAAATATGTAAAGGGAAAGAAGTGTGCATAAGAAATAAACACATGATGTGGGAACAAGCCCTCGAGTTAAATATGTAAAGGGAAAGAAGTGTGCATAAGAAATATGTAAAGGGAAAGAAGTGTGCATAAGAAATATGTAAAGGGAAAGAAGTGTGCATAAGAAATAAACACATGATGTGGGAACAAGCCCTCGAGTTAAATATGTAAAGGGAAAGAAGTGTGCATAAGAAATATGTAAAGGGAAAGAAGTGTGCATAAGAAATATGTAAAGGGAAAGAAGTGTGCATAAGAAATATGTAAAGGGAAAGAAGTGTGCATAAGAAATATGTAAAGGGAAAGAAGTGTGCATAAGAAATAATAAAGGGAAAGAAGTGTGCATAAGAAATATGTAAAGGGAAAGAAGTGTGCATAAGAAATATGTAAAGGGAAAGAAGTGTGCATAAGAAATATGCAAAGGGAAAGAAGTGTGCATAAGAAATATGTAAAGGGAAAGAAGTGTGCATAAGAAATATGTAAAGGGAAAGAAGTGTGCATAATAAATATGTAAAGGGAAAGAAGTGTGCATAAGAAATATGTAAAGGGAAAGAAGTGTGCATAAGAAATATGTAAAGGGAAAGAAGTGTGCATAAGAAATATGTAAAGGGAAAGAAGTGTGCATAAGAAATAAACACATGATGTGGGAACAAGCCCTCGAGTTAAATATGTAAAGGGAAAGAAGTGTGCATAAGAAATATGTAAAGGGAAAGAAGTGTGCATAAGAAATATGTAAAGGGAAAGAAGTGTGCATAAGAAATAAACACATGATGTGGGAACAAGCCCTCGAGTTAAATATGTAAAGGGAAAGAAGTGTGCATAAGAAATATGTAAAGGGAAAGAAGTGTGCATAAGAAATATGTAAAGGGAAAGAAGTGTGCATAAGAAATATGTAAAGGGAAAGAAGTGTGCATACGAAATAATAAAGGGAAAGAAGTGTGCATAAGAAATATGTAAAGGGAAAGAAGTGTGCATAAGAAATATGTAAAGGGAAAGAAGTGTGCATAAGAAATATGCAAAGGGAAAGAAGTGTGCATAAGAAATATGTAAAGGGAAAGAAGTGTGCATAAGAAATATGTAAAGGGAAAGAAGTGTGCATAATAAATATGTAAAGGGAAAGAAGTGTGCATAAGAAATATGTAAAGGGAAAGAAGTGTGCATAAGAAATATGTAAAGGGAAAGAAGTGTGCATAAGAAATATGTAAAGGGAAAGAAGTGTGCATAAGAAATATGTAAAGGGAAAGAAGTGTGCATAATAAATATGTAAAGGGAAAGAAGTGTGCATAAGAAATATGTAAAGGGAAAGAAGTGTGCATAAGAAATATGTAAAGGGAAAGAAGTGTGCATAAGAAATAAACACATGATGTGGGAACAAGCCCTCGAGTTAAATATGTAAAGGGAAATAAGTGTGCATAAGAAATATGTAAAGGGAAAGAAGTGTGCATAAGAAATATGTAAAGGGAAAGAAGTGTGCATAAGAAACAAACACATGATGTGGGAACAAGCCCTCGAGTTAAAAATGTAAAGGGAAAGAAGTGTGCATAAGAAATATGTAAAGGGAAAGAAGTGTGCATAAGCAATATGTAAAGGGAAAGAAGTGTGCATAATAAATATGTAAAGGGAAAGAAGTGTGCATAAGAAATATGTAAAGGGAAAGAAGTGTGCATAAGAAATATGTAAAGGGAAAGAAGTGTGCATAAGAAATATGTAAAGGGAAAGAAGTGTGCATAAAAAATATGTAAAGGGAAAGAAGTGTGCATAAGAAATATGTAAAGGGAAAGAAGTGTGCATAAGAAATATGTAAAGGGAAAGAAGTGTGCA